>RJWH01001137.1:385580-455749 GCA_004363575.1 Solenodon paradoxus
TTCAACAGACAGAGTGGGTTTCTGGCTTGAACCCCAGTTCTGCATTTTCCTACCTGTGCAACCTTGGGTTAGTGCCTGAACATTCATGAACAGTTACACTAGCCAAGCAAGTTATTTAACTTCTCTGAGCCTTGGTTTACTCATCTGTAAAATGGAAAGATTCTACCCTCCTCATGGTTTGGTTTCAAGGATCAAATGAAGCTGGACACACATGCACACATGCATAATACGTGCTGGCTGCTACAGCTTGTAATGACCTAGTAATGGCGTCTCACTCCACAAAGCATACCAGCCAGTGTGGACCATAGATGCCTTCTTTGGTTCCATTTTGTATCCCTTTATCCAGGCTTACAAGCTCCATCCAAGCTGACAGGGAAGCTGTTCAAAAAGAGCAGCCAGGGAGAGTCTGGGTGAGCAGGTCTCCTAAGACAGCAGTCAGGCTGCCTGCCCTGCAGGGCATCCTCGGTCCCATGTGCCCTCCCAATGGGCAGCAGCCCTACTCAAGCAGAAGGTACCGCTCTGGGCCCGGGTAGGGTGGTTCTGAGGATCAGAGGCTGAGGAGACATTATGTGACCTCCACAGGCCCTGGGAGGGGTGTTTGTTCCTGCTCCGCCCATGAGCAGCCTCAGGGGCGTGGGGACTAGAGGATGAAGAAGAAGCTTCAGTCTCTCTCTGACCTCCAGGTACTAGATGTGTCACTGAGGGACGGGGGCACAGGGTGTCCTTCTCTGGGAAGCTCACGGAAAGAGAGAGAGCCATTGGTGTGGATTTCGACGAGGGGGCAATGATTTCTCTCTATAGTCTAGGGCTTTGCTGGGCCAGCCACCAGGCTGTCAAGTGTCCGCTTCTGAGCCTCAGGCTGCACTTCCCAGCCCTAACACCTGCCTTCTAGTTCACTGTGGCCATCAATGAAAATGATGCCTGGACATGCATGCCCTGGGCTCCTGATGACACCAGAACACACCTGCCTGTTGTGGCTGATGGACTGAACCTCCCGCCCACCCTGCCCACTCTGGTGGGTGGCAAACAGCGAGGGAAAGGCCAGGTCATCCTAGGGTCCCAGATGGGCAAGTGAGACCCAGGAAGTTAACTTGTTCACAGTGATAGTGTACATTCTCAGGGCACAACCAACAGACAAAATCCTAGTTGCTGCTAGAGCCTCCTGTGCTGATCAAGCCACATGTTTGACCCCCATAGACTTCCACACGACCCTCTGAGGAGCACACTCATCAGCCCCATTTTACAGTGAGGGAAACTGAGGCGCTCTGGTCATCCTCAGCCCAGCTCACTCTCATCTCAAAAGAGACCTTGAGGTTTTTTTCTGTGCTCAGGCTGAGGGGCTATAGAGATTGCTGAGGTTAGAATGAGCATTAATTGGGGAGGCAGCCAGTGTCTGAATAGCATGCCCCACCCTCCATGGGCCTCCCCCCACAAAACCAGGAGCAGATGTCAGAGTCATCTCTATCTGGAACTGGTGAATGCCGACATCAGGACCGGCTTTTATTTCCTAGACTGATTGCAAACCACGCCAGGATCCACTTAATTTGAGGAGGCGGGGAATTTATTCTCCATTATCTTCCTCATCACAGAAAGACTGCATTCTAGGTTCCAACTCTGGATTTTAAATTGTGTTGTTCCTGGGGCCCTTGGGCGAGGGAAAGGGTCATATTGGTGAGGGGTGAAGTAACAAAGGAAAAGGGATGGTGTGTTCATAGTTCTAATTTACCGAAGGCAATTAGCTTCCTAAGATGGCTAACCTTTCAACCTTCTGCCTGCCTTCACTGGGGGAACTATTGACATTTAGAATCTGCAAGCCAAGTGCTGCAGGGAGGGAGGCAATGTTTTTTTAATGGGGACTCAGAGCAGTGAATGTCTTCTCCCCTCCTGGTGCCATTTGCATACTTTACAGCGTGTGGGTCAGCTGCATTTTAACAGGTTTGTTGGCTTTCTGGAAAAGTGAATGCCCACTGACTGTGGGAATTGTACATGTGGCTTACAATGCAGACGTTTCTACATCCTGACACCCTCTCTGTGCGCTGGTCCACACCAGGAAGAATAGGCAGAAAGATAACAGATTTGGGATGGACCCAGAGGTTTCACTTTCTCATAATCTAAGGAATAAAAAGATCTGCCTGCCTTCTAGCCAAGAACCAGCTCTCCTCCCAGAGAGGGTTATGCGTTCCAATAACCTGCTGCCTCTGGAGTGCGGTCAGCTTCCTCCAGCCTAGCCAATGGCCTGAGTGTTTGATCCACCTGTCGGTCCTCCCACCCGCCATCTATTCATTGAAGTAGTTCACATTTACCAAGGGCTTATTATGTGCAGGGAACTGGCCCAGACATGAGGGATACAGCAGAGACTAGGCCAGGCCCAGTCCCTGTCCTCATAGAGCCCACATTCCCATGGAGAAGACAAGATACACTCAGGAAGGGTGGCCGGAGTATGGATTGTTCAGTGCACTTGGAAGACAACTGGGCAGGGAAGCGGGAGAGGAAGGGTAGGGCTGGAGACTTTGCTGCAGGTCAAGAAGAACTCACAAGAGGCATTTGAGCAAAGAGCTGAAGTGGTGAGGAGTGAATTTTGTAGAGTCGATGAACAGTTTTGCAAAGGCCCTGAGGTTCCCATGAGAGACCGGACTTGTGCAAGGGACAGGGTGGTCACAGCAGCTAGAGATGAGTGAGCAAGATGGAGAGAGGTAGGTGAGGATCCTGCTGGGCCAGAGACACCTCCAAGAGGCTCTTACTGAGTGCCACGGGGAGCCACCGGAGGAATGGCATGGCCTAACTAGTGTTCTAAAGGGGCCTCTCTGGCAACTGTGTGGAAAGCATAATTTTAGGGGTCAGAGAGAAGGACAGAGAGCAGTCAGGAGGCTGCGGCAGGAACCTGTGGTGAAAGCTCCCAGAAGAAGTGAGCCCACAAGCTCCCCAGCCAGGGCTGAGGCTCAGCTTCAGCTTCTGGGTCATCCAGAGGCCAGCACTGCCCTCTGGGGGCTTAAAGCCCATCTTGGGGTGAGAAGAGGGCTGGGGCTTTCCCAGGGGAGTCACAGAGGGGCTCCAGCTCAGAGGGGCAGGACTCAGCATGTTTTCCTGACAGATATGATCCCCAAAGGACATCACCGACAACACACCTATGCCTCTAGGACCCCGACACTCACTGAGTGCTTTCTCCTGCACCATCTCCTGTGTCTCTCACAACAGCCCTACACTGAGGTTCTAGTATTTTATGATAGCTCTGGTTTCTGCCTCACAATTGGAGAAACTGAGGCCCCCACTGGAGAAGCAGAGAGTGAGGACAGGGAGGAGGGACTAGAGATGAGTCTGGACTGGGGAGAGGGTTAGACCCTGGAGGGGCCTGAGTCTGCCTCCCTTCCATCCTCCATGTCAGACAAATCCCTTCCCCCAATATGCTGGGCTGGGAAACAAGGAAAAGGGCAGTTTTTCTTCCAGTCACCAATTCTAGTTGTCCAGGAGGTGACCCTCTATCCAAGACCAACCAGGTCCAAGACTCCCTTTTCCACAGAGGAACATGCTTAACCTGCCATCCAGGAGAAAAGGGGCAGGAGAAAGAGAAAGGTTGGCTCATCCTAAGGAGCCCTCCTTTTGTTCTTCACGGCCAGCCGGACAGGTGAGAGAGCTTGCCCCGGACTCCTCAGCTTTGCCCTGTTCCAGAGTTACTGACTAATGACTCTGAAGACACTCACTCAGCCTTGAGGGACTGGGGCCTCTGGGGCGTGGTCCTGTGGCTCCACGTAGCTTATGCTCTTGTGGCTGACCAGGGTTGTGAACTCCAAGAGAGAGACAGAGAGACAGGGAAGGGATTGGGGGCCATTTAGGGCCACCTGTGCTCCTCTTTGACACCTGCCTGCTCATCACTCATCTGGACTCCAGGGAGAGCAAGGGCGCAGGGCAGCGAGGTGGAACTTCCTCAGAAACTTGGGCCTACATTTAAAATAGATTTATAAGAACTGTATGGACATGTTTGCTTTTTTTTAGCCCCCCATAAGTGATGCCATTATGGCGCCCATAATTCTTATTTACTCCATCAGCAGGCTGCTGGCAACGGCACAAAAATAGATTTGGAGAATTTATCTCATACGTGCATCATGAGGAGTCAACAAAGGCACACAGGTGAGATTTATGTGGGTGGGGATGTGGGGGACTGGCATCCATCATTTCTACTTTCACATTAATGCTACTTCTCAGAGAGCCAGTACCCTCCTTAATCAGAGCCAAGTAATTGTTTAAACTTCTTCCCTGCAATAGGCTCATCTCTCGTCATTGATCTTCAGACGGGGCTGTGCCCAGGGGCGGGGGGAGCATGGCATTTGCTTACAGAGATGCAGAATCCACAGCAAATTGTGATAGAGGATGTGCAGTCTGGGGTCTTGCTGCTCCTCCCAAAGGGTAGGTGTGGGGCCAAAGTCAGAAGGGTGTGTGGGTGTTTGGGAAGAGGTCTGCTTTGTGCACGATGGAGCCCACAGGCAGGCTGTTTTCTCCAAAGACAGCACCCTTATCATGGTCCGCATCCTTGGCCATGCCGTTATTTCTCTGCAAAATGCCTTTTCTCCCTTTTATTTATCCTAGACTTTCCCATTCTTCAAAGCTCATATCATGCCTTCTCCCAGACACTTTCCCTGACCACTATCAGATAGGAGAAGGAGAAGGTACCCTTAGCTGAGAGGAGAGGTTGAGGGGTCTCCACACATACCAGACCTCTCCTGACCAGGACTCAGTTTCTTCATCTTTAAGATGAGAGGCTGCACAGCTTCTAGCACCCTTCCAGTTAGGAACTGCATTGAATGCCCCAGTTCTTACTGGCCATTCCACTTCTGGACTGTTAAACCACTTTAGACAGTTCTAATTTCTGGCTACTTAGTGGAATCCCCAGGAAGTCCCAACAAACGCTACCAAAGCCTGGCCCCATCCCTACTAAATAAATCATAACCACTGAGGTGTGGTCTGAGCACCCATATTTTTAAATGCCCACAAGATTCTAACATCTGGCCAGAGTTGGGAGAAATCATTTAGGATTTGGATAACCCAATTTATAATTATAATGGATGCAAAATGGATGGGTGCACGCATAGGTAGCTGGGTGAATGGGTGGTTGGCACAGGGATGGAAGGACGGGTGAACGGGTAGATGGATACATGGGTGGGCGGGTGAAAAGTTAAATGGGTTCATGGATGGTGGGTGGATGGGTTGAATAATGGAAGGTGTACAGATGAATTAGGTGGGTAGATACTTCCTTGCAATAGTTTGCTTTTATTTGGATTGATCTCTTTCATCAGGACTCTGAGTTTATTTAGGACAAAGAATTTTCACATCTTTTATATTCCTCCATAATGCTCAGCACAGAGCTAGATCCAACAGGCTCAAAGGAGTCCTAACATCCTTCTATAGTAAAGACATGAGGCTAGGAGAAGACAGGGGTTAAATATTGCATCCTTCACTTATTGTGACTTTAACCAAGTAAACCTGCTCAGGTTTCTCATGGTGTTACCCCCACCACTTAAAATAGCAATAACACCCCCTGACAACTTGACAAGGTCAAGTGGCTCAGGTAAACTTTTATAGTGTGGTCTACTTGCGGGGATAGGAGTTTATTATTAGTTATTATCATTCTTCAACTCAACAGCTGTGCTCCTAACTCTCTTGTGTTGCCAAAAGTCAGTGGCCACCGTGCCTTTGGTAGCATTTTACCTGCTATCCTCAGGGCCCAGGCCTCCCACCAATGGAGATAGTGTCCAGTCATTCTGGGAGCCCCTGAAATCTAATACTGAGCCTTCTCCATCCCCAGTGGATTGGACCTCAGCTACCCATCTTGGATCTTCCCCAGACACATTAGCTTTTCCCTTTGGACCGGTGTCCCCATTCCCCTTGGGTTCTTAGCTCCCAGTTCTGCTTGTTCTCGGCAGTGCTGCCTGACCTGGGCCCTGTCTTCAGTGTACCCGCCGGATGGGCTGATGTGGCAGCTTCTAACCAGGCCCTACCCACCAGACCATGGTCCATCCTGCACTCTGGCCATCCATGGGATTTTTTCAGCATCTCCCAGACATGCTGGGCCCTTTCCCAACCCCAGGCCTTTGCATGGACTGTTCTCATATGTAATGTCCCATCCCCAGTCTCTTTACTTAACCAACTTCAACTCGTTCTTTAAAAAATGCCTCGAGTATCATCTGGATGAAGGTATTTCCATTAGCCTGGGCAGAATTACCCTAGGATGACCTAGAAAATGGTGAGTGAATGAACAAATGAACACATGGACTTCAAGTATGTTCTTTTAAAATCTCAACATGAGAAATTCCAAATAATATAATTAAAACTTCACATTATATTAGAAAAGGATTCACTTTAAACAGAGTCATTGAAGGGAGCCTTAAATAAAGAGCTATCTTAGGAGATCTGAGGCAGGCCTCAAACTTGAGGTCTCACTGCTTTATGGAGGAAAATTAGAGGAGGAGAGAAAGGAAAAGAGAGAGGGATAAAAAAGAGAGAAAAGTGGATGAGACAGAAATGGGTTGGAGGGAATCTTCTGGAAGGTGTGTGTCTGTATCTTTAGTCATAGAAGAGGCTATGGACGCAAAAAATAGAAGCAAATGGCAGTACTGGTCATAGACCTTGAATCTGTGGTAGGTCTGGAGACATAGAATCTGGATAAACAGGTAAGCATTCCTATTGTACTGAACTACACAAGAAAGAGTAAATTTCACTAACTCAGTTGACAAAATACATCCAAAACTCCAACATGAAATTGCCCATTGCCCCTGGACAAGATTCATACTCAAACGGTGCCAATTTCCCTCTGATAAGCTGAAAACTCTTGAACCTTTAGATTGTTTCATGAAACATGATGTATAAATATTCTAGGTCGTTGGCACTAAAGATTCAATAAAACTATTGAGATTCATAAGCCCAGGATAAAGCTCATATAAAGTTCATGTTCTTTAGCTAATGCAGCTTTCAATTATGCTCGCCCATTTTAAGCTGTAAAAGATGTAATGTTAATCAAACATTTAATTTGCAAGTGTTTTTCTTCGTAAATGTCATGTACAAGGAGATATTCAGACGTGAGCCACAACATAATCGCACGAGGGTGCCTTGTTCGGTCGCATGTGTTTGCACTGTGCGTGAGGGTTGGTGGGGTGGGGAGAAGCAGCCTCTTGAATTCCGATGCTCTGTGAATGTCTTTTCTCATTTTAGCGCATGGAGCACTTGGAAAATAAACCCAGTGCTATTTTTAATGTTTGGTAACATTCCGGTCGCAGCTCGATTTTCACTGTAAATATCTTGTTCCTGAAGCAAGCTCTGTGATGCAAAGACCAAGGAAACGTAAGGACCAATTGTTGTTCAATTACTAGTTATTAAATCACAACAGTGGAAGTTGTACATGGCCACACCACTGAAATACAGAAGACCTCAAATATGATTCGGGAATCTCTGAAGGTATTTGCATTTCGTTTTTTAGCATCTGCTCACACTAAAAAGGAGCCCCAAATTCCAGAGGTAAAATGGGGGACCATTAGGAGGAGAACATGACTGCATGATGCTGGTCCCACAGTCTCCCATAGGATGGCCCAAGACCCTACAATCTGAGATGAGGGCCAGGACCTGCCACACTGACATCACAGTGAACTTGTTGGAAATGCTGAATTCCAGGCCCCAAACATTCCCAGCTGCTGAATCAGAAGCTGCATTTGAACAAGATCCGCAGGTGATTCAAGACATGAGAAGCACTAGTCTAGTTGGGCTGTTCCTAAGCTGCCCAGTTACTGAAAGTCTCCGACCCTTTTCATTTTGTGTTGTTTTGACCCTGGAGAGAAGAGGGAGGAGCTGTGGAGGGGTGGGTGGGAAGAGGAGGGCAGGACAACCTCTGAGCCTCAATTTTCCTCTCTGTAAAATGAGCGCTCAAAAGACCTGCCCCCTCTGGGGTCTTGTGAGGGTGCCCAGCTCTGGACCTGAGACACAGGAGGTGCTCAACAGCTGTTAGTTCCCTGCTCACATCACCCCACACCCAGGTCGAGAACAGCCCTGCAGTCAGGAAACTTGCTCACTCCTGCTCTTGTGAATCAGACCAACAATTCCTAATTAGGGCAAAGACACCTTCATCTGCTGAGAAGAAAGGAAGTAGAAGAGAAGCAAGCAGGACCCTGGGGGATCTGAGGCTGCAGGTGCCCATGGCACAGAAGCAAGTGTCACAAGGAGGCATCACTGACAAATAAGGGGCACAAAGTGAAGAACATTCCTATGACTTAGGAGACCAAGGCCCAGCCCTGAGTCCCCCAGGAACTCACTGTGTGACCTCGGGCCTTAGTTCCCCCGTTTGTACTACAGAGAGGGTGGAGTTCTCCACCTCTAGGTCCCTTCTAACCCTGTCATTTTGGATTCTTCTGGGAGTTGCAAGCAATGGCTCTCCCCAAGCTGCAAGCAGACTTTTCTCTCTGGGAAAATTAATTCAGCCCTCAATGTTGCAGTCTATAAATTACTGGCCAATCTGTTTCAGAAATATTAAGGGAACATTTATAAATTGCACCTTCCATTCAATGCTGTGAAGTAAAGATCTTGGGGCCTTCAGATGTTTATCTTACTTAAAGAAGCAGCTAGAATCAATCTTCCCTAGCCTTCATGGAAAAGAACATCATTTTTTCTTTTGGGGGGGGGGGTGCATATGTCAGGAGGATTCTCTCCTCCCTTTCCCCCAGCTCTTGAGAATTCACTTCTCAAGAGAATTCAAACTGGAGATGTTTTTAGGGAAGCAAAGTGAAGGTGGGGAGGAGAAGCGGGGAGGCAGGAGGAGCAGGGCAGGGGCGGGGCACATCTTCAGCTCTGGCAGGGCAGAGGGTGGCGGTGCTGGCTCACAGGTCCCCAGAACAGGGAAGTTAAGCTGTCTTCTGCAGTAATTGATTTTGACAGCATAACGAGTTAATTCGTCACTGTTCTGCAACTTATTTGAGAATTCATAGGTAAGCAGAGTCCCACAGGACAGCTTGTAATCACTTGTAAACTCAAATTAGGTCTCCCAGTTAAATACTGTTGATATCAGGTGGAACGGGGCTCTCACCAGTGACTACAAATGTGCTGCTTTCACCTTCTCTATTACGTCAAGGTCATGGTCTGGCGAGAGGTGATGCAAGCAGATAAAGGCCAAGTTACTGGCACCATAATTACAGAGTCATCACGCTAATTGGAAATGCCTTTATGGGAGGAAAGGAAGGTGGATGAAATCCCCTGTCCCTTAAATACACCCTATTTTCTTCTCTGTGATTCTGTTTAGGCTCATTGATATGTCATCATGAAAAATGGAATGAACTCGGATAAAAAGACTTGTTCAGGGCCCAGCAATTTGAGCAGAATTAATACCTGAATTAAACCCCCTTCCAGCAGGGTCTTCCCCATACTTTATTACAATAGTTTATCAGGAACAGTTATTTTAATACCAGGCCATAAAGACCTTATCAGGTGGCAGCTTTATTTCCCAGGAGTTAAATATTAATTGCCATACAAAAGGAATATAAAAATGACACGGGGAACAAATATTCCAGCTTCCTGCAAAGTGAAAGGGAAATTTTAATATTAGCATGTCCACAATAGGAGCAGACTGAGGCTTAATTAAAATGCACAATTATTCTGCGACATTTTTTTCTTCTTGGTGGCTTTGGTGAGATGGGCTCTCGCAGATGGAAGCCAGGGCCACATCCCTGAACGATGGACTGACTGACAGATCCCCATAAAGCACTGCTTCTTGGCACTAAAACAGGGCAACCGCAATAAAGAGATACTATCAGAATACAGGCCTTGAGGAAGGCGAATGCAACTTTACCTAAGAGCCTTAAAATGTTTTAACTACCATTTCCATCAAGCCTGGAAGTTTGAAACGTGGCACTAAACACACTTCTTCGAGAAGCTGTTCTCTTTCCATCCCCAGCACTAATAAATCCAAAAGGCCTACTTAGGCTAAGACAACGCAGGCGCTGAGAAAGCAGTTTCAGGAACTGTTGAAATCATCCCTTCAGGGGTTGAGGGGCAGCTGTGGGCTGGGTTCTGGGGGCCCCAGCCTATTCCTTCTCTAGAAAAGGGAAGCATCGTGAGTCACTGCTTCCAGAAAGGCCACATTCCAGGGCGACTCCCACCCCTGTGAGGAGAGAAGATGGTGCTGCCTCCTTTGATCACATGCAACACCGCTGTTTGACTCTTGCACACTAGTATGGCTCTTCCAATTATAAAATCCTGAAATTGCTCCATGCTCGTAGAGTCATTAAAGATCCTGTTCCTAGGTCCCGTGTCCCTCTCTCCACTGGGACTTCCTCCTTCGGAAATCTCAACCACAACTCAGCAATTAACTGGCTCATTTCTACTTCAGTTTGAGGTCTAGGGCTCGGTAGGTCAGACCCCCCTCATCACACATACATTTCCAGCATCACCCCTCGTTTCCTTGGAGGGGTTGCTCCGGATCTGCACCCTGTAGAAACCACCTGTCTAAGCACCTTGATTCACAGGGAGGACCATGGGAGCGTGAACCTGGGCCAGCGCCGTCCTGCATCCTCACCCCGTGGACATTATCTCCCGGCTCTGACCCACGTCTTTGCAGTTCCTGGGCACCACTTTCTCTGGCTCAGTCCTGCCAATCTCATTAGAGCCCCGCTTTCTCTTCCCCAAATTCTTGTAGAGAGGGATGCCCCCTGCTCAGCAGGTCTTCTTTCTGCTAATTGGGTTTTAATGGTCCCGGCCAGAGAGGACAGGGGCTGCCATGTTGGCCCCAGACCAGGGTGGGCAAGTCGGGTGCAGCTTAATGAGCAACACCTGCAGCCTGCCTGGCCCATGTGCTTCTTACTCAGCAGAACCCCTCACCCACTTGCCCTGCCCAGTCCCAGAGACTCCCCCATAGGACTAGCAAATCACTTGCTCCAGGCTTTTAAAACTGGAGAAATACGAAGAGTGCAGGCTCGAGTGAGGAGTGTGCGGAGAGGCAGAGATCCAACCATCCTCATTTGTCAAGACTGGGAGAGGACTGGCAGGCCTTGAAGAAATGCTGGGGACACGCCCCAGACCTCCAGGGACTCCCCTGCCCGCTCTATGTGTAGAACAGAGCTGCTCCTTCTAGAAGCTAAGTTCCCAAGCGGGGAGCTAATGTGGTGATTTATTTACCTAATTATAGTAAAACAAACAAGCTGGTGTGACTAAGGCGAAACTGCGGCTCTGTTCAATAGGCAGCCACACCTCCTGCCTGGGGTCTTGGGAGGCTGAGCAGCAGAAAGGACAGGAACTTGGGAAGAGAGCAGGTGTTGCATGCATGAAAGCTGCCAAACTGACCGGTTTCTCCCCTCACAGACCCACCTCGATGCCCAGGGTGCCCGCTGCTCCAAACAGCCATTGCTCCTCAGTGACCCTAAGCAGTCTGGTTTCCCTGCCTTGGCTTGTGTGGAGACCCCCAACCCACACAGTGTCTCCTTCCTAGAAAATCTGTTGAAACCCATCTCAAATTACACGTTGTCTCTGGAGGATGACCTTCAGGCAAATTGACCCTTTGTCCTTGGAGGGCCCCCGAGGTCTTCAGCATGCCCACCAGCTTGGCCCCTCAGTTATCTGGACACCTGTCCTCCCTCTCGACGGAGTTCCCTGAGGAAAGGTCACGTCTGTTCAGCTTAGTGTCCTGTGAATTATAGTGACAACAGATACATGGACACACTGGCCCAAGGGTCAGAGAGTACCTGGGGTCGGCCCCTTGGGCAGGTGGCAGCTGCCTTGCATCCTGGGCACCCACCCGCTGTGCCAGGGCCTATGACACTGGTTCCAAGTCCTCCTAGAGAGATGACCTAATTGGGGACTGGAAAAAAGCAGAGAGACCCCTCAGCCAGGACCAGGGTAGCAGAAGACAGGGACTCCAGGAAGCTGTGGGAAGAAGTAGCAGAGATTGGGGCCTTGGAGGGATGCTAGGATTTGACTTAGAGGAACCAACTGAACTGTGGTACTGAAAGGTGCCCTCCCAGTCCCACCTCCTCAAATCTTGGGGCCCTCTGGGGGCGGGGCCAAGGAGTTAAGCCCTGACTGACCAGAGGACTCAGGAAACTGGAGTTCTAACTCAGCCGCAGATGGGGAGACTGAGGCCCAAGAAGGTGAAGGCCACCCAGCTCTCAGCCAGGGCAGCTATCAACAGTCCCCTTCTCCTAGCACCCCATCCCCTTCCACTCCAGACCCTATATCTCAGTCTGTCCCATACTTCTTGACTTTGCACTTCTTCCAGCACTGAGGAGACACTGGTAAGGATGAGAGGAGGCCCTGCAGTGGGGTTAGTCTGCTGAGAGACAGACAGTAACTATACAGCCTGGACAAGAAAATGACATTGCCACAGGGCCCTGGTGGCACCCGGGGGTGGGGGTGGGGGTCACAGCACACAGGGTCAGAGTACTGGCACCTCCCTTTGGTCAGGTGGTCAGGGAAGGCTGTGCCAGGAAGGTGACATTTGATGCATGAGGATTCAAGAGGAGGCAGCTCGGCAAGGTTCTCAGAAACTCATTCCAGGAAGAGGGGTCAGCAAGAGCAAAGGTCCCAAGGCAGGTGCAGCTTGACATGCTCGTGGGATGGCAAGAGCCCAGTGTGACCATTGCACAGCCTGTGGGGGGTGCAGGGAAGTGGAGGGGAGGTGGTGGGGTTTGGAAAGGCAGTCAGGGGCAGGGCGTGCCAAGACTTATCAACCAACAGTTTCCATTTGTTCTAAGGACAACAGGTAGTCACTGGAGAAATTTTAGCAGGTGGGATGATATTTGTGAAGACCTACCATGTGCCAGGCACTGCTTTAGACACTGGAGACTCATCATGAATCAAAGAGACACAAATCTCTGCCCTTGTGAAGCTTGCTTTCTAGTGGAAGGAGAGAGAATGAATATAATAAATGAGGGGATTATAGAGAATGGTAAAAAGATGTCAAGTTGTAGAGATCAGGGCCTCGGAGGGACACTATAAAAATAGAGTAGAAAAGGGGGATCAGAAGTTCTGGAGAGCCGGAGGAGGGTTGTAATTTTGTAGTTACAATTATAAGGAAATCCACTTCTAGGCATTTATTCAAAGAATGTAAAAGTATTAACTCAAATACATCTATCAATACCTATGTTTATTGTAGCACTATTTAGGGTAGCCAAGAGGAAGAAACAACCTAAGCGTCCATCAGTGGATAAACAGATAAGGAAGATGGGCATGTACATCTGCACATGTATATACATATATACATGCTGTATTATATATATAGCAGCATACACTACTACTCAGTCATAAAAATAGGTGAGAACCTACCATTTGCAATAACATGGGGGAAACTCAAGGGTATTTTGCTGCATGAAGAGAGTCAGAAGAGAAAGACAAATATTGGTTGACTTCATTTGTACTGGGAATCCAGTGAAACAATGTAAATGAACTGAACATCTTTGGACTTTGGCAGCAAAGCTGAGATTGCCAGAGGGGCAGCGATGGGGGGTGAGGAGGAACCATGCGGTAGAGCGAGAAAAGCAAGTAATTATAGAGAAGACTTCCCTGAGTCTGATATTTGAGGAAAGACTTGAAAAAGGTGAATATTATGGACAGACCCTAGAGGAGGGCACTGTTCCTGTCCTATAAAATTCCCTCCACTCCTCAGGGAACTGGCCCCGTGACTTGTCTCATTGATAGAACATGGCAGAAATGATGGGCCAGTACTCCATGTTACATGATGATATGTATAGGCGCCAATTTGCTAGCATGCACAAAAAAACTTCTCTTTTTCTGGCTTAAGTAGTAAGATTCCATGTGATGAGAAGGCCATGGAGAGGGAACATGGCAAGTTACTGTGAGCAGCCTCTGGGACTTGAAACCAGCTGCCAACTGACAATCAACAGGGAAACGGGCCCAAGTCAAATGATTGCAAAGAGGTGAATGCTGCATGAACTGGTTATCTGGGCATCTGTCCCTCCTCTAGACTGTGAGTTCCCTGAGGAAAGATCACACCTGTTCAACTTAGTGTCCAAGTACAGATTATCCTCAGTTGAGCCTCTAAGGAGACTGCAGCCCATTAACATCTTGGTTGTAATCTTCTAAGACCCAGAAGAGAGGCCTCAGTTAACTCATGTCCAAACTCCTCACCCATAGAAACTACAAGATTTATGCCATTCAATCTGTGGTCATTTGTTAGATAGGAATAGAAAAAAAATTAAGGTGGGAGAGTAACTATGTAGGTATTTGCAGGGAGACCATTCCAGGCAGTGCAAAGGCCCTGGAGCAGGAAAGGAATCCTATGGAAGATAGAATGACAGATGTGCAAGAAACATATGTAGAAGATGAGATTGAATGACCTGACTGAGTGACATGAAGGATCTTTTTGGTTTTGGTTTTTAGTATGATAGACATTCTTGTTAAACAATTCCTTAGCATTATGAAAAAGTATATCTTTATATTATATTGAATTTTAAAAATAGAATCTATAACCATAACTAGGACAAAAATATGAATTAAGAACAATTAAGATTTCTCCTGAATCATAATTAGGATGGTAAAAGGCATATATTCTCTGTTCTCAAATTTTACTCTTATTCAAATGCCAGTAAGTTACACTTGTGCCTGGAAAAATGGATACATTTACTTAGAAAGACTCCAGGACAGGTCTAAAGCTTTAAATGCCATTTCTAGGCATGATATGAGTTTGCAACCCAGAGCTGTGGGGAGCAACCACTGTTTTGGGCCTACTTAGAAATGGTCATATTTATTTATTTAAGAGAATGCAGGCAGGAATGCAGGCAAGTAGGCTGGCAGGGAGAGAGAGGAGGAAATATTTAGTGAGTTAGTTGTTCATTCCTGCCTGCATCCTCTTAAATAAATAAATAAATATGACCATTTCTAAGTAGCTCCTGGAGTTTTGACAGAAGGACTTGATCTGACTCGTGTTTCAGAGTCAAGCTGGATGCTGGGCTATAGGGGAATTGTGGATGCAGGACCAGGTGGGAGGCAGCTGCTCTAGACGTGATGACCACAGCGAGCTCACCGGTGGTCCCTTCCACCAGCTAGCCCTGGCTTGGCTCTCGAGGTCCCCTAGGGTGACCTGCCAAGCCCAGGGAAATGACACAGCCGGTCCTCATCTCTGAGCAGCACAAACTCCAGGCCACAGCTTTAGCCCCAAACCAGGCTGCAAGCCCTCCATATTGTGAAAGCACCTACTGTGTGCAAGGCCTGTGCCAGGGACCACAATTCTTCATTTTAATCATTCTGCCTGGGTTGGAAGGATACCAGATTGGGGTTAGGGGAAATACCAAACTTTCATTGGGGAGCCTTTCTTGATTAACCCCTCAAATCTGGGGTATTTCTTTTGCTTGCAAGCTCTCCACACTTGGGAGTTTTCCATTAAATTGGCATTCCTCACCTAAAATCCACAGAGAAAAAGGATAAAGGAATTAAAACAAATATTTCTTAAGTACCCACTACTTGTCAGGCAGTATGCTAGGAGCATTTGTTTCTCTGTGAGGCATGTGAGTGGCGTGACTGTCTTCATTTTATCCTAATGAGGCCACTAGCGCCAAAAAGTCAAGTAACAGACCCAGGGTTGCACAGAAACTGTCAGCTCTGCAGTTGGGTCTTGAACCGTGATTATCTGCCTCCAAAGTTCATGTTCGCAAGTCAACACCTTGCCAGCCACCTAGCACACTGATGAAATACCACTGCAAGAAAATAGAACACTGTATAAAAGAAATCCAAACCCCACCAAATAATGTAGTGTCCCTAAGGAATATCCAGGCCAATTAATGAATTAGATCATCTCGTGGAAGAGTGTGGGCTTGTGAAATATGTTTTTCTTAAAGTGCTATTTTTCCATTGTCTTATAGACACAGTCTAGTCTAGATGCCTCCATCAGCCTGGGATGCTGATGGACCTCAGAGGGTCCCTGGAGGAACCAGGGACACCAAGCTGGGAGCTTCTGGAGGAACCAAGTTTCCCTCTAAGGCTCTGACCCCTGGACCACACACCCGCCTGCCTACCAGACCCCATCCACGAGCCCCTCCTCACTGGGCCTGCATGTCTACACAGAGAAGCACGGCCAATGTTGGTAGAGGCAAGAGGGGGAGCAAATGTGGCCACAATGAGGCAGGAGGGGACCATTAGACATGCCCCAGCATCCTACCATGGCACCTTATCTTTTTTTGAAATTATCAGAAATAGGATGCATGTATGTACGTAAGCATGTGTGCGCATGTGTGTATATATGTGTGCATGTATTTTTAAAGGAAAGGTACAGGCAGGAAGGCAGGAAGAGAGGGAAGGAGGAAGTACTTTATTTACTTGTTCACATTGTTTGTTCCCTCTGGCCCTGGTTCTTAAATCCAGGACCTTGGGATGTATGTGACACTGCTCCCTGGGCATACTAGCACGCTAGGCCACCAGGGTGCACCCAGTGATGGGATTTAAATGCATCTTTGAGGTGTACAAAATAAGCCAGGAAATTATGGAACATAAACTACAAATCTCTTCATTCCATGATGGCAAAAAAAGGAGAAAACATTGAGCTTATCACCAGGGCTGAAAACCAAGAGGGGAAATGGCTAGTGCCCTCTCCTGGCAAGATCTCCCACCACCAAGTCAGCCTGGAGGCCCCCTCCTTATTTGGGTCACCTTTGACTTTCATGTCCGGATCTGAGGGGCCACCCCACTGGCGTACACAGTGTGGGGCCTGGGGTTCAGGGAGACTAGTTAGCTCACTTGCAAGTGGTGCTTCTGTGGAGCCTCCCCTAAAAGACAGGCTCCCCTAAAAGATACTGCCCAGGGGCAAGCGGCGGTGGGTGCTGGGGCGCCCTAGAAGTTTGCTTCTCAGCAAACATTTCCATCCAGAGGACACTGACAAGTGTGGCTTAATGGCCTCCCACTGCTCTGCATTATTGATTGCAGTACCTGCTTAGAAGCTTGAAAATGAGATTTTCCCCCCTCTATTGATTTTCCACTTGGCAAACACCAACATTTCCCCTGATTTTTCTCTGCTGAGAGTACTTGGGAGGGTATGGTGAGGTGGGGAGCAGTTGGGGTTCCCCTCATCTTCTAAGGAATAAGGAAAACCTCTGCCCAGGTGTCCTGCTGCATAGGGACCAGGGCCAGGAGCCAGGAGATGACTAAGGTTGGGATGAGCAGTTTGCGCTTGGATGGTACAAAGAGACATTCCAAGTTAATAGGTTTTGGGGGGCGGGGGTGGAAAAAGCCATTTTGTCCATTTATCACTCCAGATGGCTCTGAACAGATTGCCCAAGGGACCACAAAGTACTTAAAGGGAAGATACTGGACACCTCTTTGGGGTTTGAATGTCCCAAACCCAGAAAGACAGTGCCTACCAGAAGGAACCTGAACGTGGGATTTCTGACAGCTCAGGAACAGGATCATGAGAGGGGTGCTGAGGACATCTCCCTGACAGCAGGAGCCTTAGGGTCAAGGGAGTTTGGATCTTGGGGTCCCAACAGCAACACCACAGTCTGCCAGACCACCTACCTCATCATGGACCCTCCCCCTCCCCGGCCGGCTTCCTCACCCACATCGGTGTTGGGACTCATCTGAGGCAATGTTTTCTCTAGTATTATTGGTTGCCCAGGAATAATCTACAGGAATTTTAAATTTTTATGTGTCGATTTCAACAATAATTTAAAAAACCCAAACATCAGCAGGCTGAGCAAACCCTGGATGAGCACATCGTGACTGAGTGTAGAGTGCCCTCCCCAGTCTCCAGTCCCACATCTGTCTGGGGTGAGACCCTATTCTGCCTCCTTCTGGCCCCCTCACAAGTGGAGATCCCTGTCCCCTGTGTATCTCAGTCCAAGACAAACCTGCTGCAGTGTCCTCACACCAAGCTCCAATTACAGAAACTGTGTCAGTGTAGGTCTTCAGGCAGTGCGGCCCTGTCCTCTCTTCTGGGGGCTGGGACGGCGCTGGAGGTGTTGCCCTGGCTTAGCCCAGCCCACTTTGAACTGAGTCTTGCAGTTATTCCACTTCCCAGGAAAAGTCAAATCCCACACAAACCAGCCAGCCTGCCACCACTTTCCTGCTGGGGGCTGAGGTCAGATGATCCTGTCTCACCAGAAGTCAGGAAGCAGTAGAGCCCCAAGAAGGAGAGGCGCGATCTGCCTGCCACCCCAGTTTCCATCCGTGTATGAGGGTGGAGCTGCGGCCACAGGTAGAGCCTGCAACCAGCTAGATGGCTTCAGTACCTCTCTGGGCTTCAGTTTCTCATCTGTAAAATGGGAATAAAATCTATCCCTGACTCATAGGCTTCATGTCAAGATTAAATGGGTTAAAACAGATAAAGTGCTGAGAAACGCAGTTGGTGCATCATCAGTGTGCAATGAATGGAAGTTTTTACTTCTATAGAGGGAAAGTGGAACCAGGTGAGTCTATTAAGCTACATCCAGGTCTTATGTTTGTTTAGAGCTCAGAGCCCCTGTATAGTTGCTACTGCAGCTACTATTACTCCAATGACCACCACTAGCAATACTGATTTTAACAACTCTGTGAAATATGGTGCATTCACTGTTGTAATTGTGCCTCATTAGCATCTCAAAATAGCTTTGTGGAGTAAACATTAATGTGTCCATTTTACAGACGGAGAAATTGAGGCCCAAAGCAATGAGAGACCTTGTTGGAAATCTTGAGGCTATTTTAGAATCATGGAAGAGGCCAGAATACAGTCCTTCTGCCACAGTCCCAATCTTTCCTGTGGCCTCCAAGGCATCCAACTGGTGGCAGGTGAAAGCATTTGCCTCTGGCCAACAGGGCCTGTAACGCTGGTGCCCTGAGGGGTCCCTTTCCCACTGATGGAGCCACACCGAGAGGGCTGCCATCAAAGAGCCTTTTATGGCTCCCAGAACAGCTCTAACAAATGTCTTTCCAGCAGCAGTGGCTGGAAGCAGATTAATGTCTCTGTAACCCTAGCACTTCTTGGGCCCCCTCTCCCTGCTAGATCATTTCGGGCTGGTTTATAGTCATGAGGCCCTTTTCCAGTTCGCTAAACAGTTTGCATGATAAAGAGATCACAGGACTTGAGCTTTCCAAACACCCTTCTCCCTTGCAGAGGCCTGTCCTGGTCCCACTGTTTCTGGCCTTGGAAAGGGTGGGCTCTGGAGAGAAAATGTCCATGCCTCCTCTTACTATGTGGGCTTAGCAAGCAATTTTCCTCCACCGAAATTCAGTTTATCTGTAAACTGGGAGTAATAATGGTAGGTCCTGCGATTCGTGTGCCAGTGTATGTAAAGATCTCTATATATAGTTAGTACCCAGACAATATTAACTCTTATTATTACCATTATCTTTATAACATGTGAGCTCCGGGAGGGCAGGGACTCTCCTGTTCACCACCTGGCACTAATCGGTACCTAATGAAAACAACTTTTTTTTTAATTAAAAAAATTTTTAATTGAAGCCATATTGCATTATATAACATTATACAGGATTAAGTGTGAATCACTGTAAACCAGCATTTGTATATACTACAGTAAGTTTACTGTAAACATCCAGTTCTCTGCCTCACCAGACAGTTGGCTTATTTTTGACCCAATTTGCCCAGGCCCCTCCCCCTTCCTTCTAGAAACCACTAGTTCAGCCTTATAGACTAAAAGTTTATTTTTGTTTGATGGGTACACTTTTGATGGACAAGTAAAGAATGGTCTAGAACTGCAAGGGCCTTTATACATTTCTAGATTGTTCTACACTGGTGCTCTCAACACTTGGGGTGTGATAGTTTCCATTGTGGGGGGCTGTCCTGTATATCAGAGGATATTTAGTTATCATCTCAGGTTTCTACTCACTTGATCCCAATAGTGCCCTCCTGCCCAATTGTGACAACCCATGTCCCCAGACACTGTGAAATGCACCCCTCCTCCTGACGAACACTGATGTGGTCAAGTCAATTGCCCTCATTTGAAAAATGAGGACATTAAGACCCAGGAAGAAAAAAAATGAGTTAGAAGTCACCAGTAAATTAGTGGTAGAACTGAGATCCAAACACCCAGATGTCCCAATGCAGAGTTCCTTCCACTTGACTCTCATCTTCAATGGCTCATTGTCAGAGTCCACCTAGCAGGTCACAGTCATGGCTCCCACCTGGAGGAGGCCTGCCAGTGCTGTACCATTCCTGCAACAGGGAACTGTCACAAGGGAGACCAGGTGGCCAGCTGTGCAAGGTCTCTGCCCTGGTGGCAATGCATGGGACATGGCCACCTCTGTGGGCAGCAGCTTTTATGGTATCCTCACTCATGTGCTCATCCATCAACTTCAGCACCCACTGTGACTGAGGGACGCGGTCAGATGAGTGTCACAAGGGAGTGTGTAGTACAGGGTACTCTGGGCTTAGGAAACCTGGAGCAAGTCCTGTTTCTTGTAACCCCTTACCCTATCTCAACACCAATTTTGCATCTAAAAATGGGAATGATAATGATGCCAATTTAAAGATCACAAGTATAAGTGTTCCTCATCATCCAAGTCTATTTGAGTTCAGAAAGGAAGTTATCATAGTGAGTGATTAATCCGAAACTTTCTATCACCCTTGTCCGCTTCTGTATTTGGATAGCAAGGGTTTAGCCAGGCAGGGTCCTGACCCCGCCAACAGAAAGGAGTTCGTCATATGGCTTACATGAGTAAACCAACATTTACTCAACACTTTATGAGGCATGTCTAAGGGCTTTACCTGTAATACCTGTTCAACTCACACAGCAACTCTCCCTCCCCAAAGAAAAGTACCAATTTAGAGAAGAGGAAATGGGGCCACAGAGAGGTCATGTAATGTGTCCGAGCTCCCAGCATTGTGATGAAGTCAGAGTTAGAACCAGTCTGTTTCTACAACCTGTGCTGTCAGCCTCCACAGAGTCACCATTTACCTCAAGACAGCTGCTGCTACTAATATTATTGTTATAATATCCTGCATGATGGAAAAAAAAGGATATCCTGTCTTTAAGGCATTGAATATTTCTCACGGGGGGAAGACATTGGGGAGAAAATGTCTAATTTTCCCAGCAGCTGTGAGGCTTGTCAACTCAACCTCTCAATTCCCTTATCAGTAGAATAATTTGCAAGGCTGTTGGGAAGATTCAATGAGACCAATGTCTGTGAGTGCCCAGCACAGGGCACTCACACAGTAGAGGCTGAATTACATTCCTTCTCCTTCCCTGTATTTGTGTTTAGTCAAGCAGCTATAGGAAACAGAGGTTATCAGGAGATTCTGAAGAGAAAACAGAAAAAACTATGTTTTGGCTTGGTCTCCCCCACATCCCAAGGACCAGGAAAAGATGGCTGTCATTCACTTCAGCTGGGCTTCTGGTATAACTGCACGACCACGGCGATTCACGCTCCAGTCCCAGTCTCTGTCAAGCTCTGTCTTGGGTACAGAGTTCGGGGGATGAAAACTCCCCTCAGGGTCCACCTTACAGAACTGCCGCATCCCATCCTCCCTACTCTTTAGCCCTGCATGTAGGCATGAGATAAACCTTCACCACCAGCAGGCCTGACCCACTTGCCTCTACCAGACTCTGCGTCCCTTAGGGACAGGGCTGCATCTGACGGTCCTGTGTCCCCAGGGCCTCGCCTGGAGCCACAATCCAGGAGCTCCCACAGTGAGATACATGCTGGCCTTTGAAGCCATCAGTCAATCCTCTTCCGAGCTGCATGGAAAGTCACTGTATTTCTTGGTTGTCCTCTCACCCCTCTGACTGTGACTGATATTGAGAAATGTTTAAAGCTGAGAGCAAACACAGAAAAGTTTGTCCTGCTCATTTTTATTTGCTGAACAAATTGTATTGACCTATGAAAGGGTTGCCCATTTCAACGGCAGCCCTGCTCATATGGTTCCTGCTGTCCCCAGAGAAGCTGCATCGGAGAGCTGTCATCTCCCATGATCGGACCTTCCAGGGCTCCTGGTTCCCAGTCAGGCCTGTGACCCAAAGCGAGAGACATGCCGTATAGAAATGAGGGGAAACCTCAGTGATTTTTCTCTGGCAACAGCAATGGCAAGGAAAAACCTCATGCCACTCACCCTGCTGCCAATTATTTAAAGAAAGCTGGCTCCAGCTCCACGTCCCTCCCTGTCTGTACTTCTTTTGCTGATGAGGCGATATGTGTCATCTGCACTCCTTACACTCCAAGAAACAACTTGGCTCACTTTGGTAGTAAATAGGACTTACACGCCCACCTGGGATGGCACCTGAGGGAATAGGTGAGCACTGCCATGTCGCAGTGCTGTCTATAGGCCAGGTACACCGGTTTCCTGAAGGCACCCTGCCCTGCTCATCCTAGCGGGAAGGGTCCCAAGCCACCTGCCCTACAATGCCTTGGGTAGCTGTGTGATCAGATCATACCTCCTAGATGGAAGGCACTGTGTGGGCAGGAACTTACCCATTCACTTATAAATCCTCACCAGGGCACACCCTGGTGGCTCAGGCGCTAAGCCTGTGACTGGGCCCTGCACCATGTAAAGATTGTGACCCAGGGTTGGAGTGGGGGAGCAACCAACAATAAATAAATTTTTAAAAAAGTGCTTCCTCCTGCTCTTCCTTAAATTTTTTTTTAATAAATCCTCGACAGAGACTAGCTTGGCAATTATCCTACAAGTATAAGACAAATTCTATTCCTCTGAGTCAAAAATAGACTATGTATTTACCAACATAAGAATCTCCTACTTTGTTTTTATTTTTTTATACCAACATCTGAAATCATTGGGGTTTTTTGTTTGTTTGTTTGTTTTAAGGAAAGGTACAGGCAGAAGTGAAGACAAATAGGCAAGCAGTAAGAGAGAGGAGGAAGAAGCATTTTATTTTTTTAATTTTCTTTAGTCGTTCATCTTGGCTGTTCCCCTGGCCCCAGACACAAACCCGGGTCCCTTTGGACATACGTGGACTGCACTCGACTGGAGGCAGATGACCCAACCATTACTCCACCAGGGTGTGCTGAAATCACCAGTTTTCTGTGCTTGTTAATGGTCTCCCTCAGTGGCAGGCAAACTCCATGAAGGCACACACCTTCATCTCCTTCACCACTGTCTCACCAGCTCCTATAGCAGTCATAACATAGTGGGCATCCAACACAAATGTATGAAGTGAGTGAACTCTAGTCCTAAGTGAGTGAATGAATGAATGGGTGAATGAATCACTCAATAGCTGCTGGAGGGTTACTTTACCTGAGGCTTGTCCCTGCTGGCTCTAGGGAAAATTATAGGAAGGTGCTCACCTCTGAGTTTCTCCCAGCAGCCTTTCAAGTCATGCAGAGCCTAGACAACTGAGGTCTGGAGACCTGGGGACAAGTTGCACAGCCACGGGCCAGAAGGGTGCCCGACTCACCCCAGCAGAGGGACTAGAATCTCATCTTCTAGGCTTGCTATCACCCCACTGTCTCTAGCTCCTCTGTCTCTCCCTTGCCCTAGGGACCCTTTGATTTAAGGTGGCGGCTTTTCCAAGGGAACAGCAGAACCTTAATAGGAAATCAGCCAGGGCTGATGGATGACACAAAGTTGGCACCAGCCTCAAGGTCGGAGGGAGTTATTTTAAACTATTCAGATTGACTAGGAAGGAAGCAAATCAGAAGGGGATTTAGGGGCTGGCCTCCTGGCAAGACATGTGGCCACGTCTCCGAGCAATTTCAGACAGACATTTCCTGTGCAGTCCACCCCCACCTCAGCCTCTGCCCTGCCACCGTGAGATGGATGGTGAGGCCTCTGGCATGGGGGATTTATTGGAAGCTGGTCAAATAAATTTGAGGTCTGGGATTTGAGAAGAAACTTGCCCCCCTTCTTCCCTGCTGGGGCCCTTGTCTGAGGATGGGCAGTGGAGAGGGCTGTCCCTGAGAGGCTGTGGCCAATCTCCTGCAGCCCCTGTGATGAATCAGATCCACCACTCCTGCTGGGACCTGCCAGCAAGGGCTATCTCACCATCTGAGCTGAGGTACCCCGGTTCAGAGGTCTCAGCTGTCCTGTTGCTTAATCTCCCATGGAGACCCAGAGTTTTCTGTAACTCAAGATTCCTCTCCTTTCCAGAGTCTAACCAATCAACCCCTGTTCATCCTTCAAGGCCCATCTCAGTCCTCACCTCCTCTCGGGAGACAGGCTCTAAACTCTGGGCCCTTCTCGGTGGCATGAATGCTTGTCTACCTTTTATGGCAGAGTGGTGCCTTTGTGGAGCTCCAAATTTTCACTTGTAATACCCTCCGCTCCCTACCTGCCTGCCCTGCACCTGGCAATGTCAGAGCACCTGGCAATGTCAGACCCCATAGTAGTTGCTCAAAAATGTTTGTTGAATTAAACTGAATAAAATGAACACCTAAGTTTATCTTCTCATGAGCTGAGGGGGCTGGACAGGTGGAAAAAGAGGTGACCAAGACCTTTTCTTTTGCATATGGAAAATTTCAAGCATATTATAAAGTTTAGAAAAGATGGAAACAAAGGTAGTATATTCATCAAACAAGTCTTGACATTTTCCATTTTTTGCTAATGTTTTTAAGAAAAACATTACACAGTGGAAACTCCTTGAGTATCCCTCCCTATTTGTTCTTCCTCCCTCCCTGGGGTTATCTAAGTCTGAGTTTAAGGTCCATTATTTCCATGTCTCTGACTATACTCTTACCACACTGGAATGTGCTCATAAGGAGCATCTTCATTATTTTGCATCCTTTTGTATAAAGGATATTGGATGGTGTATATACTGCCTTTTGCAACTTGCTTATTTCACTCAGTGGTATATGTTTAAGATTCATCCAAGAAGACAGTTCATCCCTTACAACTGCTGTGATGATTCCATTGTATGAATATATTACAGTTTATCCATTTGCCTCTTGAGGGACCTCTAGGTTGCTGGCAGCTTTTCACCATTACAAACAACAACACAGGGCTTGTGCATTTTGGAGCGATTCTCTGAAGCAAAGGTATTTAAACCACAGGTTGTAACCTGAAGGGAGTCATGGAATCAATATATTGGGTCATAACGACTGTTAAAAAAATAAATAGAGGCTATTAAAAAATATCAGTGTGCACACATGTCTGTGCTAGAACACAGCAAGAAATCTACTTCTTGATCTAGATTGTGGTTGAAAAACATTTGAGAAGCATGGTATTGTAGGGCAGGTATTCTCTCAAGCTTTATTCAAAATGACCAAATCACTTCCAAAATAATATTGTCAATCCTCACCAACGGCATAGGAGAATGTCCATTTGTCTGCATCCTTCCTAACACTTGATATGATCAGAAATTCATTTCCCCCAATTTGCTGAGTATGATAAGGTGTATCTCTTAGTTCAAATTTGCATTGCCCAATTACCCAAGAGGTAAGCATCTTTTCTTATGTTTATTGCCAAGCAAAATATCCCTTTTCGGTGTCGTGCATGTTTATATTCTTTGTTGGTATTTGAATTGGGTTGATCTTATTGATATGCAGGGTTTAAAAATGTATACATTCTGATTATTTACTTCTTTGTGGATTATATGGGTTGCAAATATCTTTTCCCAGAAAAGGCTTGCTTTTCACTTTGCTTTGTCAGCTCTGACATCCTGATACCCATGAGCGAAAAGAGAACCCGGGTCAGAGAGGCTGACTCCAGAGCAGGGTGAAGGCTTATGTCTACCTTCATTCCCAGAGCCCTGCATATAGCAAGTGCCTAGTCAAATATGATGTGACGATAACATAATGCATTAGATAAAACTATCAGATTCACCCAACACAAAGCTGGGCTTGCAGCAAGGGCTCTATGGAGACTTAAAGACTTGAATCCTGGTTTTACTCATATAAGAAGGTCTCAATATCTAGGAGGAGAAGTCAAAAGGAGGATATCATCGCTGCAAAAAGAGCATTGATTGGCTTTATGGAATAATTTCCTGAAGGTTATCTACAAAGTATGAGTTAATTCGGAATTCAACTTAGATCCAGTATTCTAGGAAGTAAACGTGGATCTCCAATAGGTGGCCGAGACTTTTGACCTTTCTGTGACCTCACAGTAGCACAATAATTCTTCATATTCAAAAATGGATGAATAATAAGGGAATATCTTGTCCGGGCCACATTGAAGGCAGGTGCCAAGGCAGAGCTGGATCCCACATCCCCTGACCTCCAGCTGATAAAAGGTGGGGCCCCAGAGCAGTAGGTATTTTGAAACCAGAAGATTCTTATACACTTAAATGTAAGGAAACAAGATGAACCATCATGGGAAGGAGCTGACTACCTAGTTCAAGGCCAGATTTAAGTCCAAATATCTACATATATATCCCAGAGATGCAGACAAAGAGATGAAAAACAAAAATCATATTCAGCAGAATCTCCGTAGATGAATAGGAAGGAGAGTTCATGTGACTCAATGACCCACCTGCCTGAACTAGTTGCTCCTTGGAGCAGGGTTGCAGAAGCAGGGTCTTACTCACTCCAGGCCCAGAACGTAACTGGGTCTGGCACATGGAAGGGGCTCAAGAAATGTCTGCTGAATGGATAGATGTATTGATGAATGAGTGAACAAGTGGATGATGCATAAATGGACAGATCGATGGAGGGAAGGATAAAGGGGTAAATAGATGGGCAGGTGGAAGGATAAACTGATACACAGTTGGACAGATGCCCGAATGGATTGAAAGAAGGAAAGAAGGAAGGAAGAAAGATGGATGTTTCTCATCCAGAAGAAGCCACAGGGAAGGATTGGTCTCAACAGAATTTTTCAAGCAGGCAGCCAAATCTGCAAATCCTGTCTTATTGCTAGAACTGTTCATAAAAAATACCGAGTGGCATAACTGCAAGAAATAATTGCTTCTAATTGGGCTGAATTATTCTGGCCATATAGTAGACATATTTTTATAACTTTATTAATTATTCAATTTGAGGCCTATTACCCAGCCTGCCAGAATGGGATTTCCTTATTAGATGGTGACAGATTCCCCAGTCCTACTGCTCCTCTGCTGCTGTAGCACTGTTGGGAAGTTGCTGCCTGTCTTGGGCCCCCTTATTTATTGAGGATTGGAGGTAGAGAGCAGGGCTGTCCCTGAGAGGCAGGCTGGTAGTCAGAAATTCTGCACATCAGAGTGCTATTCTAGGTACTTCACCTGAACATCCCTAGTGGCTCTCAGGACTGCCTTCCCTGGTCCAGTCAGGGAGACTTCAGTGTGCTCCACTGGAAGGATGTCAGGACACATCCAAAGTGGCCTCTCTCACCCCCTATGGGTCACCCTCTGCCAAGATCCATTCACCAACTCTTAATTATGCCATCTCCCCTTATCCAAATTACTTCCTGTACAACTCCAAATTAGCCAAATGTTCTCCAGTTGCCTGCTGTCAGGGACAGAGGAAGGAAGTCACAGCCAGGCTGGCCTTGAAGGGACTAGCCAGGAAGAGACAGGCCTTCTCGAGATGTGTCACTTTGTTTCATGGTTTCTTTTGAGTTAATGTTAATGGAAACCCTACAGGCTCACGTGAATTTTTTTTTTTTTTTTTTTTGACCATTCCCTTATCTAGAAGAATGAAAACTGGAGGTTTTACTAGGGTAGAAGTAAATTTTCTATAGGAGATACCTATCTATATGGCAGGACAAACTTCTAATTACAGACAGAGCATCTTGTCTTTACCATGTAAGTCATCTGACCTTATCATGTGAGTCTCCCTCCTGTCTCCTTGACGCTCCAGGCCCCCATCCATTATCCCTTAGATCACGATACAAACCCTCATTTCCCCCCATTGGCTTAACAGTCTCTACTTTCACCTAGATTTTCCACATGTATGCAGTTAAATTTGTTCTTTTCTTCTATTAATCTGCCTGATGTTAATTTGATTGCTCAACCAACCTAAAAAGAATCCAAGGGGGTAGGGGAAGCCTTCCTCTTCAACCTGCACCAAGACTGGACGGGTAGCTCAGAATCTCCTGCATCCCCACATGTAGACCCAGACCTGGTCACAGGTTACTTGGAAGAAAGAGAGTTAGTTATGCAGACTGTTTTGATACAAAATAAACCTGCAGGAGCTCCTCAGGACCCAAGGAAAAACATTGAAACCACTCAGCTTTTGGTATAAGAGCACCAAAGCACCTAGCCCCGTCTACCTGGGCAGTCTGGCTCCGCTCCATACCAGGCACCTTCTGCTGCAGCCACACAGGCCTGCTCACTTTTATCACAGCGCCTTTTCACAGATGAGTCTGCCTGCATGTCTTTCAGTACCAACTCCTGAAACTTCAGATCTCATCCCTCTTTGAGCTCTGGGTTTACGGCCTTCGTGGCAGCTTTCCCATGGCTCTGCCTTGATGTACCTCTGCTTCCTCTGAGAGACCAACCTGACTTGTGAGCTCACATCACAGTCCTTGGGAGCACATGTCTGGGCAACCCTGAGTGTTGAGAAGCTTTGGAAGTTCAAGGGACATGGCTTTGCATTCTCCCAAGCATTCATCCCAGATCCCCGCACTCTTTCTAGTCCCAGCACACCACTAACGCATCATCCTGAGGAACTAAAACGTGATTAAAAAAAAAGAGAGAGAGATCAAGTCCACTGGGACCCACCTAGAACTACCCCATGAACCAGGCAGCACATTGGGCCCCCGGGTCACAGACAAGTAAGACCTGGACCCTGCCATGGAGAAGGTCTCGGGGACTAGGGGTTGGGAGGGGTGAGAGCAAGTTTGCCATCAAACAATAACCATCCAGGGTGGCAGAGACCGCACAGTGACCATGTGTATAGTGTCAAGGTCTCTGGTCATCAGGAAGGTGTCACAGCAGAGGTCGTATCTGAGCTGGGCTTTGAAGGCAAAAGAGCAATGAGTCAGTGGATACAGGAGGCGGGACAGGGAGATGGGAGATGAGGCTGAAAACTAGGCCAGCCTCACACCCTGGGGGGCCTGGAAGGCTGGGTGAAGGAGCTGGAGCACTTCCTGGCAGGCAAACAGGAGCAGGGAAGTGATGGCCTGGACATTGCAGCAGACTCTCTGCCTCTCAAATATGGAAGGAGCTTGAAAGGGAAGGCCGAGAGTCCTGTAAGGAAGCCTTAGCCAGAGTTGTGAGTGTGGCCTCTAGAGACAGACTGCCTGGGTTCAAATACTGACTCAGCTACAACTAGCCATGTGCCCTTGGGCCAGGGACTGTACCTCCCTGAGCCTCCAGTTCCTACGGGAGGGACTAATAATTAATGATTAATAGGACAGTGTATATAGGAAGTACTGGATAAAAGTCAGGAGCAAAGTCTAAGCAGGAGCAAAGCCCTGATCTCCCTCAGCTTCAAAAGCCACCTCCTCCACAGCCCTGTATTCAGGTAGAAGTAGGCCCCAGTGAAAAGAGTACAGATTTTGGAGCATCTAAGTGACCGTGGAGAATGCCTAAGTCTCCTGGACCCTGGCTCAACCACAAGATAAGGGTAGTCCCGCTCCTCTCCTATATGGTGTGGCACATGGCAGGTCTGGGCTGACTGAGACACTGAAACTTCTTGGGGGTGGGGACAGGGGCAGGGGCCAGGACAGGGACAGGTCTTGGAGGCAGGACCTCCTGGGCTGTGAGAGGATGCCCCTCCTCCCCCCATCCCCATCAGTCCTCCAGGCTGGTGGGGCGCAGGTGGGAGCAGTTCGTGATTTCTTTCTCTCAGGAGCTGAGTTTCCCGTAGAGACCCAGCCCACATGCCCACCCCAGAAGGCCATGTGCATGTGTGTGGGGGTGTGAAGTGCCCGGTATCCTTTTCCTGCCCAAGTGGGGCTGGGGAGAGGTGTCAGCACTGCCTGTTGGGCCCACATGATGACTCTAGCTTGACTGCTGCCACGCTTTTCTGCTTTCGTCACATGCTAGTGGGTTCTCCCACCTCCTCCTTCTCCCCACTTCTTGACTCTCCCTGCGTGTCATTTTTATATTAATTTTGTTCACAGGGAGCAGATGGACTGAGCTGAGCTGGGCAGAATGTGCTTCCACCCAGCCCCCAATGGTCCCCTGGGAAGGCTGGGAAGGCCTTCTCAGGACCAGAAATGACTTTCTGGATGCTCCACAGATGCCAGGGCCTTGCCTGACCTCTGGCCCTATTCAGATGGGACTGGCCTCAGTATCTTCTCTGGTCTGAGAGGTAGAGGGGAGACCCTAGAAGGCTACCCTCTCTTAGGAGGTGGAAGGAAGGTGCCCCATGCCCCTTCTGTCCCAAGGCCCACCCACCATGGGCCTGGGAAAGGGGCTGTGAGCAGGTCTCCCCATCCCTGATGAGCACATTGCAGGGCACATCCCAGTCCAATGCGGTGGGCAGACCACTGGCTTTCAGGCCGGTGTTCTGGGGTCCCTTGGACTGCCCCCCAGCCGCATCCTCATCCCCACCATCGTCTGGGCCCCATGAAGGCAAGATGCCCCAATGTCAGCTTCTTCTCATTTCCCATTTCTCCAGGAGGCACCTCTGGAAGAAACAGACTCTGGAAGGGAGATAAACCTCTTCACCAGCTTCCAGAGCATAGCGAAGGCTGGGGAGGAGCTCAAAAAGATGGAGGTAGGGTAGGGGGAGGTGACAACACAAGGGTGGAGACATGGAGAGGTCAGGAGACCCACTTTTCTGTTGTCCCACCCCTGAGTCCTCAGCCCCCGGCTGGACTGGGCTAGGCTGGGCTGAGGGCTCTTTCAGCCTCCATCAAAGCCTCACAACTGAGATGGCTCTCACATTCCTTACCCCATGGCCTGTGGAAGGAGTCACAGATCGCACTCTGACACTCACTGGTTGTGGGACCTCAGGTCACCACTTAACTTCTCTGTGCCTCAGTTTCCTCATGTAAAATGAGACCACCTGGTTTCTTTCTTCCTTCTTCCACTCTCCCTTGATGGTTTCCTGAGCCATCCAGGTTCCCGTCCCATAAAAGCCAGAGCCTCTCTCCTCCCACATTCTGGAATGGTTCTGGTTTCTGCCAAAGTTCCCTGAGGATGTGGGCTATGCCTTCCTATCCCTAAATCTCCCACTTCAGCCCTGACCCCCAGCAAGACTGGCCTCTAAAAAGTGTTCTGTACATGTGCATTAAAATGGAACTCAAGGGACACAGAACAGAACAGCCAGCGGGGACCGTGGCCCTGGCTATTGAATTCTTTGTTCAAAATGAGAATTCTGGACAAACGACAGTTCCTTTTAAACACAGACCTTGAAAAAGCATTTGCAGCCCAGTCGTAGCTCCCTGCTGTCCCTGTCACGGTGAGTGCGCCCCAGTCTGCGGTGCTGACATGGAGCCCCTGTCCCGGGGAGGCCCACAGGCACACCAGATGCCGGCAGAAGGCAGCTCAGGCGGTTCTGCAGGGGCCGCGGGCTGGGCAGAGCAGTGCGTGAGGAGCAGCAAATGTAATTGCTTTCTGGTGATTCATCTGAAGTTGCTTTAACCTTGACAGCCGGTGCGGTGTTGGGAAAAAACAGCTCGAGAGAGCTACAGCCTCCGAGTTGGCATGACGCCCCTCTAACACCCCCTCCCAGATGAGGCCACCAAGATCTCATCAGGACCCCCTCACCTGGGGGAGGTGAGGATGTGAGTCATGAAGCTGCACCCCCCATGACTGCAACCCCTGCCCCCACACATACACACATTCCTTTTCCAGGTCCCAGAAGGAAGAGACAATCAGAGGAGGGTGGCACATGGGAACCTGGGAGAGGAGATTCCCTTTCCCAGAGGATGGAGATTAGGGGAGATGATGCTGGATTTTAACTTCCCACAAATAGAGCAGCATGGGATTTTAGAAATATCCAGATTAACCCCACCCCACATTTTACAGATGGGAAAACTGAGGCTCACAGAGAGGGAAGGACTTAGCCAGGTCACCCAGGCAGAGGTGGGAACCAAAGCCGGCTTTTCCTGTGTCTTATGACACCGAACTTTGCTCCCTTTAGAAGCAGCCTGGAGCTGTGGGAAGAACAGAGGCTCTGATTTCTAATCCCAGATCTGCCACTTATTAGCTGGGTAAATAGCAGAAGCGACTCCAATTCCCTGAACTTTGACTTCTTCGTTTGTGAAATGGAAGTCACAAATACAGCTGCGCCAAGCTGCTTGGAGCAGGAATCCCCATTCATGTACTTCCTTGGGCCCTGGGGCCCTTCACGCGTCTTTCTGACCTCCTCCCTTCTATCCCACCACTCATGCTCAGGTTTTTTAATCTGTTGTTGGAAAGGAGCCTCCAAGTTTTGGCATTGGCCTTTCCCAGCAGACTCTCAAGACCAGGCCTAATCACTCCTCCATCTGGTCCTGTCCATCTCCAGGTGGGCCTCTCATCTGCCCCAGGACAGAAGCAGGAATCCTGGCCCACATCCTATACTCTTGCTTTGATCCCATGTCCTGTGCTGTCAGACTGTGACATCCACATATGGGTCAGGGAAAAGTGTACCCTGGGACCCCTGAGACCTGAATCCTTTTCTGATATAATTTTCAAGCTAGGAAGATGTAAGGGTAGGCTACTCTGGAAACCCCTGATCCCAGTGCCTGGCCTGACCTGTACTCACAAACCTGACCTCCAGGCCCAGGCAGAGAAGGAATTAGGAGACAAGAAATTTAAGACATCTACACCAAAGTCTATTGAACAAGTTGGCCTATTTGCTTTGGTCTACTGAGACCCCTCTGACTCCAAGACAGCTCTAGCCTTGACCTCCCACAGTAGCACAAAAGGCACAGGGACGAGGAGAGCCAGGCTGGAGTTACAGCTCTGCCACACCTCCTGGAGTGACGTTGGACAAATAATTTCCCTTCTCTGGACCTCGGTTTGATCATCTGTAAAATGGAAACAGATGAGACAATTTCTGAGGCCTCTCCCAGCTTTGATTCAATGATGTCAGGTTAAATCATGAGTTCTCCAGAAATTAGGTTCTGGAATTCCAGACCATACTTCCCACCATTCCATTCCAGAAATATGTGAAAGATTAAACTATAGGCTGTCCAAGTCACAGCAATGTGAGAGTTCTAGAGGGTCATCTCTGAGCATTGTGCAAAGATACAAAGGCCCTGGAGCATCCAAGATGACCTAGTGTGGGGGATGAACCAGGGCCTTCATGATACCCCAGAAGCAAGAAGCCCAGGCACAGACAGTGGGGGTGCTGCAGACAGCCCAGCGTGGTGGAGGGAAGATGGAGTCCCCAGAAATGTAGAGGGAAAGGGGCGTGAAGCCCGGATCCCTCTCTAAGCGATCTTGTAGCATTCACTAGTTCTGGAAGATCTAATTCTGGTTATTGTCTTCACGCCTTTCCCACTTTTTCTAAACCTTCACCCCTAAAATATCCCTGACCCCAGGAAGGCCTAGTGTCAAAGGCTCCAATGGCACCATTTTGGTCTTTTCAAATAAATGCAAATTCTGCATTTAACTTTGTAATCAATCTGTATTTGTTTTAAGGAGCAATGTTTAAATTACTTATCAGGTAACTAATGTATCATTACATGGTGAAAATTTTAAACTCTCTAACTTCAAGAATCTTTAGCAAAAGTTCTTTCAATAAATGATTCTGGGAAAACTTGATACCCATACGTAAAAGAACTGAATTTGCACTCCTCTCAGATTCTAAACAAATATGAACTCAAAATGGATCAAAGACCTAAAGGCAAAAACTGAAACTATAAAACTCATACGCAAAACATAGAGATAAACCTTCATGACACTGATTTTTGGCAATATGACTCAAAAGGCACAGACAACAACAGAAAACTTAGATAAACTGGACTTAAAATTGAAAACTTTTGTGCATCAAAGGGCTCTACTAACAGAGTGAAAAGGCAACCCATGAAATGGGATAGAATATTTTCAAGTCATATCTATGATAAGGAAGTAATACATAGAATATATAAAGAACACCTATAACTCAGCAGCAACAACAAAACAATCCAGTTAAAAAACAGGTAAATTACTCAGATAGACATTTAAAATATATAGATAGATAGATAGATATATCTATATATATATCCTTCAATTCACACTAGGGATCTGTGAGAAAGAATGGCTACCTGAGTCTCACCATGAGTGCGCACAGCTGAACGCACGCTGGACAGGAAGGATATCTGAAGATGGAACTAAAATCAATGGCTGAATGAAGGGCATGATGCAGTGACAATTTCCCCCATCACACTGAAGAGTGTGGCATGACTGAGCAGGAGTTGCGGCTGCTGTCCCTGACCAGCATTGCAGAGTATTGCTCTGAGATGATATGGCTTTCCCCATCATAAAGCTGAAAAAACGAAAAGTGAAGGCAGGAAGAGAGAGAAGGAAGGAAAACTTCATTTATTCTAGTTATTTGTTCATCCTCGTTGTGTCCCCCTGCCCTGGGTCATGAGCCCCAGGTCCTTGGGATGTGCATAGGCTATGGCTGACAGGTTTAACCATTAGGCTACCAGGGTGTGCCTTTTCTATATATTTTATAGTCTCCGGTCTTATGTCCAGGTCTCTAATGCATTTTGAGTTGATTTTAGAGTATGCTATTAGGAAGTACTTCAGTTTCATTCTTTTGCATGTGGCTGTCAGTTGCCTGATACCATTTGTTGAAGAGACTTTCCTTTCTCCATTGCACATTCATGGCACCTATGTCATAAATTAACTGACCATATGTGTACAGGTTTATTTCAAGGCTCTCAAATCTAGTCCATCGATTTCAGCATTTGTTTTTATTCTAGTACCACATTGTTTTAGTCACTATTGCTTTGTAGTATAATTTGAAGTTGGGAGCATCATACTTCCATTTTTCTGCTTTTTTCTTAGGATTGCTTGAGCTATTTGGACCTTTCGTGGTGCCACAGAAATTTTAATATTAAAAATGTCATTAGAATTTTGATTAATCTTGCATTAAATCTATATATTGCTATAGATAAAATGGCCATTTTGACAATGCTAATTCTTCCTATCCATGAGCGTGAAACATTTTTCCACCTCTTTATGTCTTCTATTTCTTTTAACAGTGTTTTTTAATTTTCATTGTACAAGTATTTCACCTCCTTTGTTAAATGCATTCCTAGGCATTTTACTCTTTTTGAAGTAATTGTTAGTGAAATTGTTTTCTTAATTTTTTTCTCTTCTAATTTATTATTTGCATATAAAAATAAAACGACATTTGTAGATTAATTCTGTAGACAGTCACTTTACTTGTTTTTAATTTCTAACAGCTTCTTAGTGGAGTCTTTGGGGTCTTCTATGTATATTATCATGTCACCTGCAGATAATGATGTTTTTACTTCTTTTCCTATTTGTATGCCTTTTACTTCTTTTTTCTTTCCTAATTACTCTGGCCGAGACTTCCAATACTATATGAATAATAGTGGTGAGAGTGGATAGCCTTGTCTTGTTCCTAATCTTAGAGGAAAAGCTTTCCATTTTCACCACTGAGTTTAATCTTAGTTCTGGGCTTATGATATATGACCTTTATTCTGTTAGGGTATTTTCCTTCTATCCTCATTTTAGTGAGAGTTTTTTATCAGAAATGGGTGCTAGATCTTATCAAATACTTTCTTTCCCTCTATTAAAATGGTGACATGGAAAAACGATCCACAACTGGTCAATAATCAGATTAAAAGATGTTCAACATCACTAATAAGCAGGGAAGTGCAAATCAAAACTCCAATGAGATATCACTGCATACCCATTAGGATAGCAATTATCAAAAAAACAGAAAGCACCAAGTGTTAACAAGAATGTGAAGAAATTGGAACCGTCAGTCATTACTGGTGGGAATATAAAATGGTACAGATGTGGTGGAAAATAGTATGGTGACTCCTTAAATATCACCATTAAAAACATATGACCCAGCAATCTATTTCTGGTTACAGAGCCAAAATAAGTGAAAGCAGGGACTCAAAGAGATGTTTGTATGCCAGTGTTCATAGCGGTATTATTCACTATAGTCAAAAGGTAGACACAACCCAAGCATCCAGTGATGGATGAATGGATAAACAAAATGTGATACATACACACAATGGAGTATTAGTCAACCTTAAAAATCAAGGAAGTTCTGACACATGGAACAATGGATGAACTTTGAATACATGATGTTGTGTGAAATAAGCCAATCACAAAAGGGAAATATTACATGGCTTAAATTCTTAGAAACAGAAAATAAAATCATGGCTGCTTATGATTGTGGGGAGGAAGGAATGGGGAATTAATGTTTAATGGGTATGGAATTTCAATTAGAGGTAACAGAAAAGTGCTGGAGATGGAAGGCAATGCTGGTCACACAACAAAGTGAATGGACTTAATGCCACAGAACTACACATTTTAAATGGTTAAAATGGTACCTTTAATGTTATGTATATTTTCACACACACACACACGCGCACGCACACCTGTAACAAACACCTTAGTTTGAAAAGCACTAACCTAAAGGGTCCTAAAAGGTCCCAGGCTAGTTTAGGAGTGTGGGTATGACAAACATTTTTTTCATGTGTGAGGAGAGCTGAATGCCAAGTCAGCTGGGGTCCCACACAGCACTGAAGATAAGAATACATTTGACTTGGCAGACGCTACTTTTGGCCTTACTTGAATTCCTGCTGCCGTCATTCCACAGGCCTGCCCAGCACAGGGAGGCCAAGGGGCAGCTCTCTCCCGCAGTAGGGCCGGGTGGAGTGAGCTCTCACAGACTCTTTCTCTGTGCATGTGGACGCCAGCAGCGCTGTGGAATGTGGGGTGTGGGAGACAGTGGGGAATGGAGGGGCGACAGTGGGGAATGGAGGGGCGGCTCCTCTCCCATTTCCACTCCAGTCCTTCTGGGCAGGCCTGAGTCCAAAACCAAAACACTATTCTCTGGCCCAGAACCCAAACTGCAAAGCAGCACAGGGTGGGAGGCAGAGAAGCAAGACTCGGGAAACACAATCATCAAGTAATACAATGAAGGCTTAAATTTCCAAGTCGATTCTTGGGGATCGTTTATAAAAGTTAACAGGGCATATTTAATTTAGGAATTGGCTCACGTCCTTCTCCTTACAGCTGAAACCTCATAAATGAAATATACTGGATCATTGCCCAGTGTGGAAATAAAAGTTATGAATAATGTTTCTATCTCAATCATTGTCAGTGCTTTAATATTCCTAATTACTTTAAAAAGCTAGATATTCAATATGGGAAAACTTTTTTTTCTTTTAATCTCCACTTGTGAGATTAGTACAATTTAATAAGAGTCAGTCTGTCGTCTTTATTCAGTGTAAACTGACATTTCATCCTTTTACTCTTCATTATTATATGGGACGGAGGTTTATGACCAAGCAGGCATTTCCCCATATTGGTCCGTTTAACATCTCAGAATTTCATTTCCCCATATTGGTCCGTTTAACATCTCAGAATTTCATTTCCCCATATTGGTCCGTTTAACATCTCAGAATTATCCACAACAGCTGATGTGTCTACCGACTGGACAGAGCAGCATCCCCTCACTTCCTTTACGGGTAAAAGAAATCAATCCAGGTTCTAAAGAAATTAGACACTAGGGCTATTAGTCTATAAAGTAATGAAAAGTCCCCTACTCGCATCAGTACTGGATTTATCAAAGTCATAAATCCCTTCCCAGTCACAAAGGGCAGGGCAGGGGCAGGCAGGAGGGTGATAGATCTTTATAACCCTTCCTGCCACTTCCAGGAATTTATCCTAATAAAAAATTGGGACAAGTGGGTGAAGATATATGCACAGGAAGAATCATGACTGCATTTTTACAAAGATAGGGTCACAATCCCAAATGGCCATACCAACAATCCCCAAATCTCTGAAAAGTCCAAAATAACTGTGCTTTAAAGTTTGGCACCAAAATTCATTTAGAGGCAAAATCTTCAGGGAACTGATTTGTGGTTTTGTATTATTTTTGTCAGTATACGTGATCATAAATATGCCACATTAGAAATATTACTGTGCATCCCAGAGTGCTGTCCAGACCCCACTGGGGGCCTACGCCGTACATGAAATAGGCACCACATACCTTTCTAAACTCAAGAAGAATTTGAATTCTGAAACCAACAGCCTCAAGGATCTTGGATAAAAGATGATGAGCCTAAAACAGTGAAAATAGAAACAACCTAAAATCCTATCAGCAGAAGACAGATTAAATATTTTTGGTAATCCACAGAATGCAATTCTAGAAGGTCATTAAAAATTTAAAGGGAGATTCATGTTCATTGACAAAGAAATGAGTGCATGACATAAAGTTAAATTAACAAAGCAAGTTACAGATGAGTACATATATTTGATTGAAATAAAAGGCACTGCAGATCTAGCTCTAAGTGCAAATGTGCTGAGAAATAAAAAGGACAAGCACCCGAATGCCAGAAGTGATTATCATCAATACAGCCAGCTAAACTCTTTGTGTAGTTTGGATGTTTTAACAGGACATGTGTAATTTTCAATAAAAAAACAAACAAAAAAATGATGCTTGCAATTACACAAAACCCAAAATTTCCCTGCAAGAGTGTCACATCTATAGATGTTCAGGAATCAGCAGAGACAAACAATGCACTCAGCAGAACATGCAGCCCCATGGCCCCAGTCACCACCGAGCACCTGCAGGCAGACAGGCATCCAACGGTACAATAGCAAGTAGGCCCGAACTGATGGTCACAATTCGTGTCTCAAGGCTGATTCATCTCCCTCCACAGTATCTCAGAGCTCCCTCTTTCAAGCAGATTCCTCTTTCTCCTGTGAGCAACTATGCTTTTTCATCAAATGACCTATTTCAATCTTAGGCACTATTAACAGAGGTTGAACACGCAGCAGGAAGGAGAGCATAAGAGTCTGGGACTAAGATCCAGCATTTGGCTTGGTTGCTAGTCCCCATTTCACCAGTTACAAGCTGTGTGTCTGGTGAAAGTTCCTTAACCTCTCTGTGCTTCAACTTTCTAATTTATAAAATAGGATTGGTAATAATTCCTATATCATCTGGTTGTTGTAAAGATTAAATAAGATGTGTAAGGTGCCTAGTGCGCAGTAAAATTCCATAAGTGGTATCTGTCCCAGTGATTTTTTTTCATACAAGCCTGCAGTTGTGTGGTCAGATCTAGGCTTCGTTGTCTAAGAGAAATTAAGGCCCCATTCAGTGGAGAGAAATCAGATAGAGAAGGCAGTTCAGACCATGCCCTGTATCAAAAGACCTTGGAGAAATCAACTTCAGGGTGAGGGGAGGGGTCATTGCCTTCTAATCCCCAAAGGGCTGACCCATGAAGGGAACTCTGGTTTCATTTCTGTGGCCCAGTGGCTGTTATCACCCACTCTGTGATGACTATCTTCCCACACAGTTAGGAACAAGTTGCCTTGTTCACTGAGCTTCTTGCAAGAAATTTCGCGTGGTAACAATCCATCACTCTGCCCTGGACTTTAGCAGGAATGAGAACCAGCTGGTAGAATCTAGAGACTAGATTTCTAGCAGATAGAAGGGAAATTTTTCTAAGACTCAAAAGGGGCTCTCATAGGAGGCAGTGAGCTCCTTGTCAATGGAGGGACGTAAGCTGAGGTTGAAAAGGTCCAGGGAGGGCATCTGAATGGTTTTCTTAAAATACAATTTTTTTTTCTTTTTTTTAAAGAGTCAGGCAGGAATAAAGGCAAGCAGACAGCAGGCAGGAAGAGAGAGGAGGAAGAAACATTTTATTTAATTAGTTGTTCATTTCAGTTGTTCCCCTGGCTCTGGGCTGAGAACTTAGGTCCTTCGGCTGTGCATGGACTATACCCCAGGCACAGGCTTAACACTTGAGCCACCAGGACATGCCCTGAAACATTTTGAAAAGTGACAGTTTAATAGTTTCCTTAATTCAATGCTGCTGCCCCTAAAACAGAGGTGGAATTCATCTTTCAAGACTTCCTGAGGGTTTGGTAGTACATGACTTTGAGACCCAGGGGAGACAATTCTTCAGCCCAGGAGGTTAGATTTAATTGAGGAAACAACCTATGGGGCGCTCAGCACCAAGCCTGACAACAGAACTGGAGGGTGAAGTTAGGCAGCCCGGTTTTAGACTATGAAGGAACAAAGTCACTTTCCCTACCTGGGCTCACTCCGGGACAAGATCTTCTCTGACCCTCCCAGTCCCGCTCACCCAGTGCCGCCTTCACGCCTCTGCTTTCGCCAGGCCAGAAGCACTGAGAAGACACTGACCTTGCCCTGAAGACCCCCAGGGCTGCCCCAGCCCCACGCAGTCCAGCACATAGTGGGCCCCAGACACACTTGTCCTGCCTAGCGACTCACAGGCCTCAGGGCCCCTGGACTGGGCTATATTTCAACCTCCAACACCACCCTGGGCATATCCATCCACCGCCGTCAGCAAACCTGTCCCCGCAGGGCTTACCTGACCCAAGCGAGATGGTTCTTCACCAAAGATTCAGTGTAAGCAAAGTCACGCAAAGTAGACACAGACAAGGTGAGCGGGAAGCTCTCCAACAGCGCATTCAACATGTTTGCTATAGTTCAAGTCCAAAGAAACTCTGCATAACATATCCCTTTCACTCCTGTGCCCCTCGGGTTAACTTTCCCTTGTTGGGAGCAGTCCCTGGAATTGTTTCTCAGCTGACTCACCTCAAAGCAGTGTAACAGGTAGAAGCAGGAAGACACTGTGGTCACCAAAAGGTCCCACACATTGGAGACAATCTTTTGAATACCCTCTAAAAGACCCTGGATTTCCCGAGCTGAAAAAACCACCCTGACTCAAAACAAAACCACATTTATTTTTTAGTAGTCGTGCTTTGCTGAGTTTGTTCCCATGCACCGGGCAGGCAGGGGCCCTGGGGGGGGTCAGTGGGGGAGACCATAACTAGACGCTCCCGCCCCAGCAGATAGGGTGGAAAAGGGCAGGAGCATCACTTTGTGGACACAACATTCCCCTCCCTGACTTGTCACGACCATCACAGCCACTGTGGGACAGGTGACAGAGAGATGACTCCCGGAGACAGGGTGATTTTGGATCAGGTTACCTATGTCATCTATTTAAGTCACAATAAAAAACACTGCATCCCAGCTCAAAGCAGGAAGAAAAGAAGGCCTCAACACTAATCAAGACCTCTGAAAATCAAATAAGACTGACGTTAACCAATCCCTGACTGCAAAATATGCCAATGGAAAGGGCATTATCTGCAAGTATTTAGGGAAAATGAGCCAGAGGAAAAGGATTTGTCTTCACATAATGGCGAAGTCCCCATGCAGGTGCTGTGTTGCCACACCCTCCCAGCCAGCCCCACAGAGGAGACGATGACCCGTGCTGCTGTGGGTCACTAGGTCCGTCCCAAGAGAATCCACCTCGCTCTATACTCAGCAGGAAACCATCCCCGGAGAATGTGGGGTATCGACCTAAAGAAATGTATGAACACAGTGACCTGCCCCCATCAGTGTCCCATTCTCCTGCATTTGGGGACCCAGAGGCATTCCGGGGCCCACTAGTCTCATGAATCAGTCCCCTAAGACTCTGTAAGTCCACAGAACTGAGCCTTTGAACTATCGAAGCCAAGGACCAGGCCTTGACCACAGTGACTCCTGGCTCTGCAGCCTTGGGCAGCTTCTCAATCTAACTTCAACTCTCACAGACCCTAGTTGGATGAGTTTTTGTTCAACCATCACAATTGTACAGATGACCCCACAATAACACACAATGTCCCTTCAGATCACCTCCCACAAACCATCACCTCCAGGCCCAGGGAGCCCTCCACCCCAAGTCCCGACATGTACTAAATTCCGTTCTGCCTCCTCCCAGACACCCACGGTCCCACACAGCCCCAGTCTGACACAAAGATTTCAGCAGGCACACAACACAGCCCCTCCCCTCTTCAGCCAGAGTCAGGGGACCTCCTGATCCCCAGAGAAGGCAGACTCACCGCTGGAGCAGTCGGGCCCTCCCCAGCCGGGCTCACAGTGGCAGGTGTCCGGGGAAACACAGCGTCCATGCACACACTCCTCCGTACACAGGGCTGCAGAGAGGGAGGAAGAGAGCAGCCAACGGTGAAGACCGGCCTTTGGGTCAAGGAGCACCACCCACTTTGTCATGATGCTGGGGACCCAGGGGTGTTCAGAATGCATCTATGGCTTTGGGGAAAATCACGCTGCTCCTGACCGGAGTAATTTAATTAACACTGAAATGAATCCAACAACAGTAGTGCCTCCTCCTGGCCTCATTTCCTAAAGTGAAACCGGAGCCTGAGATATGGCAACCTTGTGGTTTTTCAAAAATGTCTCTTCCAACATCAAACACTTGGAGACCGAGACCCTCCACAGTCCCCAACCCCTAAATCCTGCGCTCTCCCATCAGCTCTGGAAATAACCTGTCACATCCATCTTTGGCTTTTCTTGATTTCTTTCGTCAGTGGCCCTGAAATTTAGCAGGTTGCCAGGAAAGAACAGCTTCCTCTCCCGTTTCCCCCACCTTTCTGCCCTCCTCTCCAAATGGCCCTATTTTGGGGCTCTCAAATGTCAGCAAATCTGCAAAGTACACAAATGCTGAGGAAAAAGCAACAGCTAATTATAAGAAAGTAATTAAGAGAGACATCCACGATGATGATAATTGTAATTAGAAGTGCCTGGCAATTTCTTATCACGCAGTCAAATGCTCCAGCCTCTGGAGCTGGGAGGCAACCACAGGAAAGCTCCCGTCCCCTACTCCAGGACTGCGAAGTTTACTGGCAGCAGTTGGAGGAAGATTATCTCTCTCTCCTCCTGACATGCAGTTTCTCAAGGTCACCCTTTGCTCCTGAGAGATCTGCCCCACCATCTAATCCATAAGTGAAGGATTACAGAAAAGCCCCACGCGCCACCCACACCAGTTTCATAAGCTTGAGAAATCAGCAGCTAAGATCAACCTTGTCAATTTCTTAGACGGGATCTAGATGAAGCATGTTTTTCTGACGAGCTTCTAGAGACCGCTCTGTCTGGAGCTGGCCAAGTTTGGGAGAACTAGTGACCCCCGATGCGGCTGTTGAAGGGTTTCCACTGCCCTCTAAACCCCCACCTTGCTGCCACATCCATGGCCTGGCTTGAGCATCCACTGAGAGGGAGAGGTCAAGTTAGATAATGAGGTCCATTTGCCGGTTGGTGTGGGGTCCTCTGGTTCCCCACAAACACGATACTCACCCTCAGCTATTGCCTGAGCTTTGCCTGGGCCCCCCGGCCAGGCTGACCCCGAAGAGCCATTTCAGTTACCCCACTGGTCAGCGGCGTGTGGTCGGCCTGTCTGCCAGCCTGGGATGTGGTATGTCTGGGGAGAGCCCTGCCTGAGCTTGCGCATGTGTACAGAGGATTTCAGGGGACCTTCTGGTCTGTGCTGAATACTTCCTTGTTGCTCCTGACCCACCAGCTAACTCACTTCCTGCTGGGGACCCAGGCGTGGTCCTGACTTCAGTGACCAGCTCCATTTAGGCATGGTAAACAGCTCACCTGACTGCTAATAAGACCCCAGCTGTCACCCCACTGCCCTGAATCTTCCCATGACAAGAGGACTTTCCAAACAAGCTCAAGTGAGGCAATGTCCCCAGGACATCCGGTGTCCCTCCTGGCTCTGCATCAGACATCAGTCCAGCTGCACCCTTCCTACCCTCACCTCACCTCCATAGGCTGAGTTTCCAGCATGCTCCCCAGCTGGCCTGCCCGCCTTCCCACAGACCCCTACCATCAGCTCATGGTTAGCTCATGACACCTCCAGCTCTCTTCTGACCACAGAGAGTGATACCCCAGGCCTGCGGGCTCTGTCAAAGGAGACATGAGTAGGCAGTGAGCCCCAAAGCTGCTGAGTGTCATGGCTATAAGAGAAATAACATCCTCGGAGAAACCTCAGAGAAAATAACATTTAACCTGTTATCATGGAGAAACTGAGACCTGAGGGTTGCTGACCTTTTGGCCAGATGCTAAAGGATAAGCTGTGGAGACAGAGGCCTCTGAAGAAGAGGTGAGGGACACCCAAGACCATGGGTCTTCATATGTTGCCCCTCCCTGCCTGGGACCACTCAGGAGCTAAGTGAGCATCCCAGAGAGATACACAGGGTGCACTGGTGACCCCCAGGAGGGTGAGAGCTGGAGGCAAAGGCTCGAGGGGCTGCTTTAACACTGTGCGTCTTGCAGGGTAAGGCTGGGAAGGAAGCTCAGAGCAGCTCAAGGGAGAAAGGAGAGAAGTTAAAGGAGGGAGGGTGGAAGGACAAAGACCACCCTGCCAGCCCTCGCCCCCCACCTGGCCCTTCTGAGCCTGGAGACCTGCCCACTGACCTACCCCCTGCACCCTCTCTCTAGTTGGAAGGGAGGGGCATTAGATGCTCTTCACTGCCTCCCCCTTTGTTCCCCCAAGGACAATCCGTCAAGTATCTCCCTCTAGCTCAGCCCTATATCCACAGTGACTTCTGGTGACCCTACATGCAGAAGACTGCCATCCCCCGATCCCTGAGCTGGTCTTCAGGGATGTGGCTGCTGTCCCTGTGGCCACTCCAGCCTCACTGTCCCCTCCCCTCCTCATTGTTTTGATATTATGTCTGGGCTATTTGCTTGTCAAAATCTCAATCCATTCATATTTCACAGGTGTTGTGTAGACAGTATTGTTTGAGACATGAAATATTGATTGCAAATACACAAGGCTCTGATGGCCATATTTGGCAACTGAGCTACTGTGTGTCTGAGTAGCTAGAGGGGAGGAAGTGAGATGGGGTGCTTTCAGGAAGTCTCCTAAAAAGGGATGGAGCTGAGATTGGTGACCCTCCCAAGGCTGGGCAGCTAGTTCCTACCCCAGGAGCCTGGCAGGGGGGCCAGCTGTGGGCAACCCATCTCCAGGGGCGGGGTTTACACAGCCAGCACTCCTACAGCAAGCAGGGCCTCTGAATTCATTCTGATCCTAGACCCAGGCCACCTGACCGCTCCAGGGAGGACCTGAGTTAGGGTTCTGCTACCCCGGCCTCCCCTTCATCTCCAGTCCCTTTAACTCTAAACAGAAGCATTCTGTCAAGTCCCCCTTTCTGTTGTTGCATGACCCATCTGTCATGGATGGGGAGCAAGGCTGAATGTGACTGGCAGCTCTAGGACTGAGGACCAGCCGTTTCCCCTCTCCCTGTCCCACTGAGAAATGGGGACCGCTGCTATCTCAGCTGCCCTCACCTCCTGCCTGCCTCGGTGCCACTTTCCACATCCTGGTGCCAGAGACATTTTCAGCAGCACAGCAGGGTGGTGATGAGCACAGGCCACAATCAGATTGGGGGTCTGGACACAGCAACGCCACTTAGCAGCTCCTGACCTTGGGCCAGTTACTTCCACCTGCGTCAGTCCCCATCTGCTCAATGGGGAGGGTGACAGGACGGGCCTTGGGCTGTGTGTGAGGATTAAATGAGTTGGCACCCAGAGTGGTGCTGGGGGTAGCAAGTGTTCTATGAGCTTTGCTATGGTTGTAGGGTCTAGGGAGAGGCAGGGGCCTTGCCGCGCCCAGGCCCTGGCAGGGGACAGTGCTGTTGGAGGTGGAGGCTAGGAATTTTTATATTGTGATGCGCTAAGTTTAAATTCCATAACTATCAATGACAATTACAGGTCAATAAGCAGATCATTCAACCGTCCATGCCTTCATTTTTTCATCAACGAAATGGAGACATAAGAGTTCCCACCTCACGGGTTGTTGCAAAGATTTAGTGAAATACAGGTGACCCTTGAATAGCACGTGTTTGGACTGCACAGGTCCACTTTAATGAACTTTTTTAGAAACAGATGATGTAACTTACAGTATCAATAAACACAGTCCAGTACAGTAAACATATTTTCCTTTCCTCATGATTTTCTTAATAATTCTCTTCTCCTGCTTACTTTATTGTAAGAAATACTATATTTTACATATATATATAAAATATGTATGTGTAGATTTTTTTAAAAGAAAGGTGAGTAGGCAGGCAGGCTGAGAGAGGAGGAAGAACCGTCTTTACTTTTATTTAATTGTTCACATTGGTTGTTTCCCCAGGCCCAGGACTCGAACCCAGGGGCATGTGGCTTACTCCTTCAGAAGCAATTGACCTAACTGCTACTTCACCAGGATGCGCTATGTTTATAGATTTATGTCATCAGTGAGTAGGTTATTATCCCATCAACAGTAGGCTATTAGTTAAGCTTTGGGGGAGTCAAAAGTATATGCAGATTTTCAGCTGCCCAAGGGTCAGCGTCCCTGTCCCTTGTGTTGCTCAGGGGTCAGCTGCAATGCACGTAAAGTGTCCAGACCCTTGCCTGACACACCGTAAGTGCCCAGTTATTATCCCACATGAGGCTGGTCTCACCATGTTCTGAGCACCTAACTACGTGCCAGGCTTTCACACACACCATCTCAACCTCAGTCACAAGTCATCCCAGACACCTTGTGGGCGTTACTATGTCAGCAATTGTCTCTCTTTTGTGACTTTCCAGCTCCTGGGGACAGGGACCTTTTAAGCCTTCATGCTGCTCAGTGTTTGTGGGTCCCGAGGAGAGAGCCGCCTGCCCAGGAGAGAGCACCCAAGCACATATGGGAGTGTGGCTTGTCTTCCACAAGCTCAGCTGCAAAGCGGGCAGAGCAGTCACCTAATCTGGCCCCAGACCCTTGGCTCATGCTGTTTCTGGGCCTGTGGCACCAGGCGATTGGGTGAGGGATAGTAGTGTGAGGCTGCAGAAGAAATCCAGCCACGGCTGTGAGGAGACCTCAGTTAGCGTCTCTTGGCACCCACTTCAGTGAAACCAAGTCACTCACTGTCCCCTCTGGGCCCTGCAACCTCACCCTTAAATCGAGATTGAGGTCTAAAGTCCCATTCAGCTAAGAATACCACGACCTGACGCCCTGAATAACCCTCCAAGAAATGCCTGGACTACTGCCATTGTTCTAGTCCCACTTCCTGACCTTATTTCAAGCATAGTAAACATCTGCTTTTGACATCCCGGTTTCACCCTTCATTTCTTTGGAAACGGCACGCAGTTAGGAGCTAGGAGTCCTGAATGCAAGTTCAAGCTCTGTACTAGCTGACACAGGACATGACTGGAGAGGTAGCTCCCTTTCTGCCTCTCTCTCTTATCTGGAGAACAAGGGCACACAGGGCCCACAGGGCCCCTCTCTTCTGACTCAGGGCCACTCTGGCTCCACCACATCACCTTACAGATCCTTGAGGCTTGAAACCTTCCCACTGTGCTCTCCAGCCCTGGGTCACCAAGACCAGGCATGGCCTCCATTACTCAGCTCCATGAGAGGTCAGGAGGGAAGACTCCTTCAGCCACCCATGTCTGAATATTCTTGAGGGTGATATACTTGCCCCCTAAAACCCCTATCCACACAAGCCTTCCCCCTGCTAGCCCAGCCTACACAGACCTCCTCTTCCTCTGAATCCCAGGACACTGTTCAGAACTGCCTCTTTGTTACTAGGAAGCCCACGTCCCCTTCTGGCGTGGGTTCCTGTGGTCCCCTCAACTAGACTGTGAGCTCCTTGAGGGTAAATCCAGGCTCCGCATGTACATCCTTGGATCTCCCCTGAACCATGACTTACAGATACTCTAGATGTGGTTATAGGCTACTCTTCTGAGACCTTGTATTTTTCAACAGACATTGACAAGACAGCGAGGAGGATCAAGATGCGCAGTGTGTGGACATGTGGCCTATAAGAGTCATGGGAAGGGTGGGCTGGCAGGGCACAGTCAGTGGACAGGCTGAATGACAGTGTAAGAGAAGAGGGAGCCACTCTTGTCCCAGACCGAATAGGGACCAAGGGACACAGTGACAAGGAGACACATTTCAGTTTAACCCATGGCAAGACTCTCTACCACCTGAATGGGTCCAGTGGCTAAAGGGACGTCTTTATCGTTAGGGAGCGAGCCACCCCTGCGAATGTTCCAGTCCCACATAATGCAGAGAGCAGACTCTGACTCTCAGGCCACTTCCAGCCGGCTGCCTACTTCTATGAAGTCTGCTGGAGCACAGTCAAGCCCACCCACTGACATGTCCATGGCTTCACGCTGTTGCCACAGAGCCTCGTGGTCAGCAAAGCCTGGTACTTGATCGGGGAGAGGGCCCTCCGGCTCTAGAGAATTCCTGACTGGTGGGAAAGTGGACTCTAAACTTTTAAGCTTCCTTCTTCCCTGCTATTCTCTTACCACTCACTGCCCAGGACAATCAATGGTAAAACAAAGCCCAAAAGATGCTAAGGAGAATCCCATGGTGCCTGACCTCCTTTCTAATGTGGCATCTGGGTCCATGAAAGAGCTGGGGGAGCTGGGACGCACACAGCCTTGCGGCAGCCACAGCACTGACTCTGTGCCCTCTTTCCTCCTGGGGGCTGGGGACAGGAATAGGAGTGATTTAATGACAACTCATGCTCAGGTAGACACGAGTAGCTGCATGGCAAGTGAAGGAGTCTCTTTGCTACGAACTGCCCACTGGCCCTTTCGCTCTCCAGCCCCACGTCACTGCTCCACTCACAGGGGGAATGGGAAGCCCAGAAAGGGCTTGATAACTTACACAAATTCCCACAGCCCCCTGGAGGCTATGCAAGGTCAATTGTGTCCTTATGGCCCCTTCTCCCCCACCCTGGAGCCAAATAAAAAATTTAGTCTTAACAGCCCCTTCCCTGTCAAAACCTAATACCACAGCTACACCACATATCTCTGCTCTATAGCAATAGACTAAGAATTGATTCGTAGGCCTTGAGAATACATTTGTTACATACTCTCCATTTTCCCCACTGCCGGCCCGTCACTCCCGTCCTCCACCATGTCCTGAGATGCTGACCCCCATGGACTGCACTCACAGCTTCCTGTCCTCTGGCTTATGGATGGGAAACACCTGGAGAAGATGGGAGGCTATGAGAAGGCTCAGCTTGGCCATAGGCTGGTAGTGGGGTCCGCTTACAGCTAAAGGTCCCAAGGGCTTCTCCCAGCCCAGGGATGGTGATGCCTCTCCCCAGCTGCTAGCTGCAAATGCTGCACCACGCCTTATGGGTTTCCCTTATCCCTCAAGCATTGCATCTAATTCTTCCCATTTACTAAGGCCCTCATTTCTGGTCCGGACCCCACCTGACCTGGTGGCCGAGCAGAGGCTGGAACCCACATCTGTGTGATGCTCACAGGCTCTGCCGCCCACCTGGACCACAGACAGGGTGGCTCCAGCGCTAGATCTGTCACTGACTTGCTGTAGGAACCTAACCAAGTCGCCTCCCTCCTCTGGTCTCACTTCTCTGTCTATGAAATGAAAAGGCTGGATGACATGCCTCAAATGTTCCTTCCAGGTCTGGGAGTCTAGGACCACACTACAGCTGTGATGGACCCTTGGCTCACTGATTGAAGCCAATCAGAGAAGAGTGTCTTGCATAGTGCAGCATGGAGCTTAGTATGGTCACAAATGTGTTCTGAGGTGGAGGGGCGAGGCCAGGTCATCGCCCTGGGGCAGGGCTGAGCCTTATGAAGCAGCCCAGGACCCAGCATGGGGATCTTGGCAGTGAGCAAAGTGGTCTAGGTCACACTTGGGGTCTCCTCGGAGAACACACCACTGAGGCACCAAGCTGGCTGTCTCTTATTCATGGTGAGCCCCCTGAATTAATCCTCGATCCTGTTAACAGCCCACCCAAGACCATCCACAAGTCCCTGAGGTGTTCATGGTCATATAATTTGCCTGACAGTTTACAAATAGTCTCACCAGCTAATGGAATAATAAACATTACTTACATAAAAAGGTCAAGATAAAGACAACTTCCGTGCTCCCTGACCAACAAGCTTGAGACACAGCGAGGATAAAAGCAGCCCAGGGAACCAGGGTGAAAGAGGTGATGGCCTCTCAGAACTCCATGGCGTATGGCTTCTGGGGCTTCCCCTGAACCCAGTTTCCCTGGTGCCCCGAGAAACATTGATCTGCCCTCATTAGCATTCTTGGCAGGAGTCTCAGATCAGGCCGTCATTTGATTCAGCTTGGAAATAAAATGACCTATATCCAAGTGGGCCCAAGTGCCAAGTCCATAGTGACATACTTAGCATGAGTGATTCTGCCAGGCCCAAGGTCACACCGCATGTTTGTGTGTGTGTGCGTGTGTGTGTGTGTGTGTGTGTGTCTGTCTGTCTGGGAGTCACCAAAAGGAGTTCTAAAACAACTTATCAAATGTATTAGATTTATCTAAAACATTTTATCAATTCGTCAAATACACATTTGATATAATTACTAGCCTGGCATCCCCTTCGCAGCCAAGAAGAACCAAAATAGCTGGACTTTCTGATCCATACATTAGAGTAACTTGTAATTGCTGTGATCACATCTAGCTCTGAGGCATAAATAGTCAATAAAAAAAAATTCACCTGCAGGGTTAAGATGCAAGGACATTAAGGACCAAACAGTCTCCTGGTCTGAGGCCAGCGGCTCTGCAGGTTCCCCTTCTTCCCAGTGAGGGGTCCTGGGCAGCTCCTACAGGGTTCTGGGATGGGCAACCTGAAGTGTGCTGACTGGGCCCAGAGAAACATGTCTGAATGCGGGGGGTCTTCTTGCTGAGTTTTATTCTTTCACAGTGGAGCATCATCTAAAAGCCTGGTTCCTTGTTCTTGCCCCTGAGTAACCTCTCTGGTTCTCAGCTTCCTCATCTGAAGTATGGCTGTGGACGTCAAGAGTTATTGTAGCGTTAACGAATTCATTCATGCAAAGTACCTAGAACCAGAGGTTAATTACTGTTGTTGTTGGTTGTCCGTTTGTTTTTCATACTGCTGTTATCAATCTTTCTCTTCCCAGGACTGGCCAGGGGAGCTGGGGTGCTCAGCATTCTGAGGTTTATTTCCAGCTCAGAGGATGATGAAATGACTTGAGTGAGACCTAAGAAGGATTCCTCATTCACCAGAGGCAGGAAGGGGAGTAGTAGTCCAGGGCTGGGGGATCAGGAAGCAGGAGACTGCAGATTTGGTTCACAGTGAATTTTAATTTATCCAGGGAGCTCTGTATACATCCCTTTTCACTTCTGGTCCTCAGAGGAATGTGACAGGAGAGGAGGCTCTGGTTCAGCCACCAGCTGCCTTTACTGCTGCTGGTTGAGCTGCTGGGAGACAGGTGAGCTCGAGCAGGGGCAAGAGGGGGCCTGCACTGTCTGCTTAGTCATGCAAATACCCACCCACACCTGCTTCCCCTCCACAACAAACAAGTGTTTACTGAGCACAGCTGTGCGTGGGGCTTGTGGGCAGGGGTTATGGAGAGGCATCCAAAATGCAGACAGCCAACCTTGTCCTGCCCTGCGGACTCCCAAGCAGGGGAGTACTCTTCCTGCATACTCTCGACCTTTTTCCTTCAAAAGCCTTTTCTGGTCCTTAGGATGTGGAGGAGTCCTTCAGAGAATTGTGTGCAGAGTGAGGAAGGCTGCGTGCTGATTCTCAGGGGAGATTAGAGAATGGAGTCAGAAGCCAGCCTGTCTGCATTCAAGTTTTAGTTCTCATCTCAGGCAAGTTATGTTACTTCTCTGGGCCTCAGTGCTCTCATCTTTCAAATGGGGATAACAGTCCTCTACCTCAGAAGTTTGTTGCAAGGTTAAATAATTAATACATGCAAAATGCTTAGACCAGTGCCAGGCACATGAGAACTTAGCTATCTTTTTTCCAAGACTATCTCCAGCCTCTACCTCTGAGCAGTCACTCATGCCAAAAGCACTTATTAAGCACCTACTGTGTGCCAGACTAAGTGCTCAAAGCACAATAAGCAAGTGAATGAGTGAGTTGGCAAGTGAGGGCACTAAAATGTTCCCAGTACTGAAATCACTGCCAGTTCCAAGTGTAGGGTGGGCCCGAAGGGGAGTTAGGCAATGCTTTTGTTGGGGCCCAGGGGATGGGCTCACAGAGAGTGTGATGTTCACTCAGTGTTCATTCATAACACATATACTGAGCACCTACTGTGTGCCAGAGGCTGGGTCTTCCCACCACTTTTCTTCAGTTTACCCTTTACATAACCTTGGATGCCACTTTCTCCAGGAAGTTTTCCCTGACTGCACTACCCACCTTCCTCCTCCAGGCTTGGTTCACCTCACAGAGAAGCATACTTCTCTGTATCACTTGTCTGTCTTCCATAAGCTCTCTGAAGGCAAAGAGTGGACCACTAAAGTTCATCCATTATGTCTCAACACCTAGCATGCTATCTGACGCAGGGCAGAAGCTCAGTAAAGATATGTTGGATGATTGAGTGTGTGAATATGCAAAGGATCTCTCCCCTCTCCCTTCATCAGAGCCCAACTATCATGAACATGGCCTGCCAGTCCCATTGGCATTGGCTACATAATTCAACTAAGAGACCAGGGCAATGCCAAATCTCAGATTCCCCTGTGGTAGGACAGTGAAATGCTCTTTAAAGAATTCCAATGACTCTCTAGTTCCCAGACAATGACTGGTCCAGGAAAGCCTGACAAGAAGGATTTCACTGTGGGCTATGGGCCTCCCTAAGCCCTATAATCAAATGCCAGTGTCAGATCACAGACTCCCCTGGGGACCTCTTCCATCTCTAGCAATCACCCCAAGTTTGTAGCCTGTCTCTTGTGGCTCACCTCAACATAGCTTAACTGATTATAATTGTTTATCAATTAAAATTGCCAACTTGTCAGAAGCCCTATCAGGTTCCTGCGTAAAGCAATCACTTCTAACCACTGAACCTGATAAAAGTCCCAGTGTTCCAGGCAATTCCTTTAATCAAAGCTTCAGGGCCCAGGACTGCTGGTGGGCGCTCCCAGGACCCCTGGCCTTTCTCACTTTATGTTTTCCCCACTGTGCTGTTCAAACGACCAGTCCTGCATTCCTGCAAGGAGAAACAGCTTTTCAACTTGTTAATGATGTTGGAGCATACGGCCTGAGTCAGCAACCCCCAGCACACAGCCCAAGAAAATCTTTTTCTGGGTCTTTTTTTACCCCTACTTGACAGATGCTAGGCTTTCTCCAGAAAGACACATTCCAACTGATTGATTTTTTTTTTCCTTTGGGAAATTGATCCTTACCACCTACGAGGAAAGCAAAACATGAAGCTTGTTTGAGCATTTTTTAATGCTCTGATTTAAAAACTGGTCTCCCAGTTCTACCTTGTGACTTGCCTTCCCTGAGGGAGGAGCTGGCTGCTTCTCACAGCAACACATGCTAAGTCCTAGAGGACAGGGAATGGGGAGGACAGGCAGACAGACATCAGGGAGGCCTCAGGCAGAGGCATGTGGTTAAGCGCATGACCTGTGGGCTGGACAGCCCTAAGTTCAGGTTCTGGTTCTTCTCCTTAGCTAGCTGTGTGGCCTTGCCCCATTAAAATGACTGAACAACCCGAAGTCTCAGGTTCTCCATCAGTAACCAGTAGGACTAGCGAGCATCGTGAGGAGCTAAATAAAATGCTGACTGTAAAGTGGTTGGAAGAATGGACCCTCAGCCCATATATCCCAATTCTTACTCTCACAGATGGTTTTAGGAGCATCACGCACTTGCGGCTCAAAGGTGTTGAACCCAGACTTCAATGGGCATTCATAATCACAGTGGCAGGAGAGAAGGGGGACACAGTGTCCCCTCCTCCACCGCCTCATCAGTACTTGGGGCCCCTTCTCCTTACATCCTGCACTAGACATACACTGAGACACCATTATTAGCAGAGAATGCACTCTGCCCCTACCTCATTTAATTTTGTTCACATGAGGTGAAAAAGGCTTTCCCTAACCTCTGGGCCTTTGCACATGCCATTCTCCTTCTGAAGACACACTCCCCCTTTCTCCTTGCCTGGCTAATTCATCTCTTGGTTCTCACCTTAAATGATGCCTTCTTTAGAAAACAGGCCCTGGCCACCTGTCTGGGCTGTGTGTCCCTGGCCTGTCCCTGGCACCCCTGATACATGTTTTCCCAGCAACCACCCCTCCCTATCAAGGCATCGGCCACTTGTGACTGTTAGCTGGTTTGTCTTCAACACTTGGTCTGAAATGCTCTCTCTCACCATGGAGCTACACAGAGCAGACGCTTAATAAACATCTGTCAAATGTATGAATGAATGAACTGATGAAGCTTCCCTTTATGAACAGCTGATTTACTAGAAAGCTTCTTGCTTCACAGAGTTGAAAGCTGCTGCCGCAGAACTTGCCCATGTTGGTGCTAAGTTTGTCCTTTTCTGCTCTCCAGCTCACGTCTCCTCCCAATGCCACATGACAAAGTTTTGGGGGCTTTTTCTCCATGAGACTGAAGCAGACTGGAGACACAGCGAGAGGATCCCTTAGCCTCTGAGCAGGATGCAGCTGTGACTGCTGGTGCCCATCCCATGGAGAAGTGTCTTTCTTTCCTTTAAAGTTAGTCTTTTCTCCTGGATCCTGAGGTCCGCTGCTGCCACAGATGGGCATGAAAAAGCCCTCGCCATGTTTAAGAGCACCGTCCCTGCCGCATGCCCCGCAAGCAGCCCCTATTCCCACTGGTTTTAAATATCATTCCGACTCAGAATCTAAATCAGGGCTACTTAGTGCCTTCCCTGTTAGCATCTTTGCTCAGTCTGGGGACCCCTGACATCCCTGTGAATCCCACAAATAGGAGTTGGCATTTTAAAGAATTAGCCCTCATCACAGTTTCATCCTCTTAAGTGAGTTGTGTTTAGAAATTTCCCACCCTCACAGCAACTTAACTCTTCACTTTTCCCTGAAAAGACCCTGTAGTGTTCCTGAGCATCTGGAGGCCTCTGGCCATGTCGCAGCTCTGGGGCTGATCGTCACAGGAACCATGCACGCCCTTGACGGAGAGCGTGTGAGATGCAAGATGGGAGAGATCAGAGCCAGCAGCCTGACAACTAAGTGGGAATCTGCCACCCGCTGCCCTCACTGGAGTTCGGAGAAGTTGCTTTCATCCTCCAACCCAAACCATCCTGACTCAGTTTCAGGCCCAAAGTGCTTGCATACATTTCAAAGAACTCTTTTGGAACTTTCAACACTTTAGTAATTAAGGGGAAATGTTACTTTTAAATAACAATTTTGTTTTTCAAACTACCATTGACTATTGCATAGTTTCTAAGAGCAAAGTCAGAATTCAAGCCTAGGGCCATGCTGGCCAAGAGCCCGTGGCCCTCCTGACTCAGGGTCTCTAGCAGACTGCAGTCCGCTGGAGATAAAGTCAGCTGGATGAAGGAGCCATGCTGGCACCTGGGCTGGGCAAGCAGGGAAGGCTTCCCAGAAGATGAGGCACCCAGTGAAGAGGTATGAAGCAGCTCACCTGGGCAAACCGAGGTCTTGGAAACACAGCAGCGACTAGCTTTCTCTTCTGGTTCTAGTGGTCAGAGCAGGGTCCTCTGCTTCTCTCTGCACCCAGGCAAAGAGCATGCCATCATCCCTGCCCTGGTTATTTGGGGTGGAAGGCACAGACAGTCCATCCTGTCCCTCCTACCCCGTCTCTGGCTCACCCTGCCGGACGCCCCCACTCCTCCTCCCCTGATGCCACTCTGCCCTGAGGTGTCCCCGAGCTATGCAGACAGACAGCTGAGATGAGAATGAGCAGGGACGCTGCCCTCTCCTAAATATTTCACCCACAGGCCTGTCTCTGTATTTGAGGAAAGTACCATCTCAATACACTTGCACTTGAGAACATGCAAATGTACAGTTATGACTAAAGTCTTGTCTTGGAGAGCAAAGCTTGAATATAATCGAAATGTCCACCCACAAGGGATCAATAAATGATAGTGCAGCTACACTGGAATACTATGCAGTTGTAACAAGGAACCAGAAAGTTCTCCATGTACAAGTAACATACACAAAGCTATAGCTAACATGAAAAATGAAAAAAAAGTAGAGTTTAGAATATGCCATTTGGTAAAAATTTTAAAGTGCAGGAAACAAACTAAATGACCACAAACAGATGCATGGATAAAGAAAATGTGGTATACACAGTCATGTGCCATTTAAGAATAGGAATGTGTTAGAAGAAATGCGTGGTTAGGTGATTTCATTATTAGGCAAACATCATAAAGAATCATTATTACACAAACTTAAATAGTCTAACCTATTACACGCATAGGCTCCATGGTACAGCCTATTGGGAGCACTGATGTAATGCCGTCTGTCATTGTTTGATGACACATGTCTCTATATAGGGACTACTACTCAGTCATAAAAAGGAAGTCCTACCATTTACAGCCACAGGGGCAGACTTTAGGGGCATTATGCTAAATGAGAAAAGTCAGGGAAAGACAAATACCACAACCTCATTTATGTGTGGAATCTAAAAAAAGAAAAAAAAAATCAAACTCATGGGAGAAAAATCAGACATATAGTTACCAGAGTCAAAGGGTGGGAGAGGGAGGAACTGGGGTAAAGTGTGTCTAAGATACACACTCAGTTAGAAAAGAATCAAGTACCAGGATGTGACGCAGAAGGCAACCCTCTACCCAGTACTGCTGGATAGTGTATGTTAAAGTGCAGAGAGCGAACAGATCCTAAGAGCTCTCATCACAGGGAAAAAACGGAACTCCACTTTTCCTCTTCTTTTTGTATCTATGTGAGATGATGGATGGTAATTAAACTTACCATTGTAATATTTTCACAATAGATATGTCATTATTCTGTATACCTTAAACTTACATAAGCTCTATGTCAATTATATCTCCATAAAAAAAACTGGAAGAAAATTAAGTATGGGAAAACAATAAGTATACATATTTCCTTATATCAGAAAAAACTAGTAGCCCTGGTTTCCTCCAGGAAGAGGAAACGGAGAGAAAAGCTTTATGTTGCATCCCCTCTTGTAACTGTTAAATATTGAACTAGGTGAATGTGTTGTCTGAGTAGAAAAAAAATATATCATTAAAACTGTAAAAAAAAGAACAGGCATTCTCCAAAAGGCCTAATATACACAAAGAATCCGCTGGGAGACGAAACATGTTAGTATCAGATTTATTAGTCCCAAGTGAGAGTAACTGTTATCACAGAGGGGCCCTGTGGGAACGCAGCTCAGCTGTGAATTTGGAGGAAGATTTATTCGTGTCAGGGCCAAACCTTGGCCACCGCCTGAAGGTCTGTTCTGCTGCTGAACTAGGGCCTGAGAGGGGACAAAAGCAGGCTCCTGGGCCCTTGCTAAACCCAGGAGAGGTGAGGCCGGCAGAGTAGGGTGGAAGCACCAACTTCCTAAGAGCTTTTGATCTCAGCACAACTCTGTGAGACTCAATAAAACATAATTGCACAGATTCCCAAGGTGGCGTTTACTCTTGTATCACGCTGAGAGGAGTATTGATTTTTTTCCCAACCAGACCCTTGTTCTCTCTCATTCCAACTTTCATCAACCTAATCTTGTAGATGCCTTCCTTCTTTCATCCTTTCTCCCTTGCTGTTTTCTTCCTTCCTGCTCTTCCACTCCTCTCACACACTTCCTCCTTCCTTTTTCCTTCCTTCCTTCCTCCCTCCCTCCCTCCCTCTCTCCCTCCCTTCCTTCCTTCCTCCCCCTCAGGATGACTCTCCTAGGCTTAGAAATCGCAAGCTCCCCTCTTCTTCTATCTCAGCAATGGGACCATCAACCAGACCCAGTCATTCTGACCCTTTGTGGGAATGTGTTGGAGCAAAAGCGGGGAGGCAGAGGTGGGGTGAGGGTGGGCAGAGGCAGCAGCATGTGCTGGCTGGCCCCATAGTTTCAGGTCAGAGTCCCCATGAAGGTGACCACAGAGAAGGACGCTGACAGGACCCCAGAATGGTCAGCACTCCAGCTGCCGAGAAAGTAGCAGGAGCATTTTCCTTGGATCCCTGTACCCCTTCACCTCTGTACCCTACAGTGGAATAAAGTTGGACTATGGCCCCGCTCACTGCTCATCCACCTTCCCAAAGTCTCTTCAAGGTTCAGCCCAGGCCCCTGCTCTTGACACATCCTGTCTGGAGCCCCACCTGACAGAGGGGTGCACTACTTTGTCACGGTTCTGGTGATACATGACTCCAAACAACTGCAAGCTCCTTAAAAGGAGGATGGGTCTTCTGCATCTTGACCTTGCTCTTTCTCCGAATGCCGACCTGTCCCTAGCACCACAGAGTCAATCTTGGAGCAATGTGGGTTTGAACTTCGAGGATCCATTTCAACACGGGTTTTCTCAGTCAACACAGTTGGCCCTGCACAGCCACAGGCTCTGCGGTCACAGGTCCAACTGACTCTGCATGTCAGGTGATGAATCCACAGGTGCAGAACCTGAGGATACAGGGAGCCAACGACAAGGGGCTTCAGAATCCTTGGATTTTGGTCTCTGGGGTTGGGGTGAGTCCAGAAACCAATCCCCCTGAGATACTGAAGGATGACTGGATTAAGGGGGTTCTTTTGGGGGGAGGAGTAGAAAATTATCATGGACTGTCGCAATGCAGGGTTGGCACCCCTAATGCCCTCATTGTTCAAAAGTCAACTGTATTTATCAAGAGAAGACATTTGGTAGATATTCTTAGAAAGGATGGGGGGAGGGAAATGGGGGCTAAGGATGGAAGCTAGGATGAAAGGAAGATAAGGGACGAAGAATTGAAGAAAGAGAAAATAGATTTCTGTCTCTGGTTTCTGAGCATATATTAGGTAGGATGCATCTGGTACTTTACAATCCCTATGGATTGATCTGTTTTCCCAACTTCCCTAAGAAGTAGGCAACACAGCTCTGCTATGATCCCCACTTCATGGATGGGGACAGTGAGGTTCCAAAAGCAAAGGCACTTGCCAAGGTCGCCCACACCTGAGCTGCCAGAGAGCCCAGATCTCCAGGCTCCACACCCCACACCGGCCCTGCTCATTACCTGTAGCATTCCCTTGGCCTGTCTCCCAGAGCAGCTGGCGTGATTAATTATCTCTTGCCATGTGGGGGGCTCATCTCCCATGCTGAACTGTCAGCTGCTGGAGGCAGAGACCCCTGTCTGATGTTCCTTCCAGGGCACATACTCAGTGCAGGGCCTGGCAGTGCCCCATGGCCAAGGAGAGGCTTGCTGAAGGCTGCCCGCTATGACACCCGATGCCACAGCACTGTGCTGGGAGGGGGCTGGGGCACGAGCCCACAATGCTGCTGGCTGTCCTGGTACCTGAGAGCGCACCTTCCAGAAACCAGAAAGCTGAACAGGCAGGACATTAATTTCCCCACTGGGCACAAAAAGAGTAGAGGGAAAGTGGCAAGTAATTCAGCCCTTTAAACACAAAAAGAATGTTGCTTCTTCCCATGCATCCGAGAGCTCCTGCAGAGGAAACAAACTGCAGGCACTCAACAAAATATTTTACCAAAACAAGAAACAAGATCAGGCTCAGAGTGGCGGCATTTGGGTCGCCATGTAGTACCCTGAGCCCTAGGGAGGCCGCGAGCAGCCGGGGCTGCAGCCCACGAGCTTCTGTGGTTCCTGCCACACCTACGAGCAAACACACCTGAGGGATCGACTACATCCTCCAGGCCCAGGCTCTGGCTGCCTGCCAGGCAAGATACTGCCCCAGAGTCAGGAGGCCAGGCTGAGTGACCTCAGGTGAGCACTTCTCTGAGCTGTGACTTTCTCACCTGGAGAATGAGGATGAGGATGCCTTCCTTGACACAAATTAGGGACTTTGTAGATAATTCGAGGTGGGGTAGAACAGCAAAATGGTCAGTTGTGGGCCCTGGAGCTGGGGTCCCTGTGTTCAAATTCTGGTTCCCCTGCTTATTAACTAGACAACTAGCTAGTTACTAAGGAGACTCATAACTCAGGCTCCTCGCTTCCTCAGTGTCAGAGCAGCAGGTGGTAGGCACTGCAGGTAAAGGCAGTCCTTGTCCTGGTCTCTGTTATCAGAGCAAACTTCCATCTTCCTAGCACTTCCCAGGACACAAAGACCCTTCTTTCTAGTGATCACACTTGCTTTTCTGCTTCCCTTTGGCTTGCAGTTCTTTGACAAATTAGTTCTCAGCTATACATGGATGGGAACCCCAAACAACTCAGAGGAAGCAGGTGACTTGGCCAAGGTCACACAAGTTCAATGGCAGATCATAACCAGAACCCAGAAAAGCCTGCTTTAACTGGACACTATGCTGGACCCACGTGGAGGTACCACGATACACCATGGCCCCATCTTGGAAAAGTCACATGTAGAGCTGGAGCAGAAATTCAACAGGGCATCACACCACAGCAGGAGTCCTGTTCCCACAAAGAGAAGTGGTTAGCTTGTCCCTGCTTCCCAGTCCAGATGGGCCAGTCTCAGGGCAGAGCATTTCAGTCTGCAGCGACCATGATGCCTCCATACTCCGGCTCTGCTCCGTGTTCTTACCTGCTTTGTGATGCCAAGACCACAGAGCCCAATGGGGTCTGGCCCCACCCACTTCTCCTATTGCACCCCCACCTCCTCCTTCAGCCCTCTGCCCACCACCACTTTGTAGTTTCTCAGGTGCATCAAGCCTTTTCCCACTCTGGGGCCTTTGTCTATGTAGTTTCCCTGCCAGACGCTCCCTTCCCTTCCATCACCAAACTCCATCTATTCCTCCCTCAAGTCGCAGTTCCCTACCCTTCTTCATGATTCCTCTAGCGTCCTATCAGGACCTGCCCCTGCTAGCAGGTCTCATCACCCCATGTTCTTTCCCCCAGTAACACCCATTGAAGTACTTGGGGATATTGTTGAAAGCTTCACTCTGTTGTAAGCTTCCTATGGGTAAACACCCCATCCCTTTTGTTCACCCTTCAACAGTCACCCCCCAGCCCCCAGCACTGCATACAATAAGCACTTAATACATGGTGCCTGAAGAAAAAGTGAATGAACACAGTGTTCGGTCATTTGAGTAGGCACATAATAAATGTTTGCTGAATGGATGGCCCTCTTGTCTAAAAAAGTACAGTAATTACTGTCATAAGGACATAGCCAACGAAAATCCTTTCTTCTCCCCACCCCATGCCTCCATGGGACTGAATATAAATGACAATCTGCATTTGTGTGTAACAAAGTAAAAATCTCATTTATGTCGAATCCACACGTTAAGCATGTGAGATACATAAGCAAATGCAGCTCCCCTCAGGATAGGGCCCAGGAGGCAACAGATTTGAAGCTTATAGACTTATGGAAAGCAAAGGAGGACTGTCACTTGCCGTCCTGATCAAGTCACACCTGTAGCCCTTCCCACATTCAAGAGAAATGTCGAGACACTGGAATTATGTTTTTCTGGGCTGTGAGCTCCCTGAGTGAATGGCCATGTGTTTTATTGATTCCTCTCTCCAGCACTGAGTTCAGCATCTGGCACATAAGAGATATTTGAAAATCAATTGCTAAATCAACAAATTATATTTTGCCCAGAAAAGAAAATGATGGTAGAAGTGGGGATGGAGAAAAAGGAGATTGTTTCTTAAACCTTTAAAAAGCTGTTATAAAAGAGAGAAACACTTCATGGCATATCTTTGTCCCACAGAGAACAGTCCACACCCTGTGGCCTCCTTATGAGAGAGGGAATTCCTTATCACTGATCATTGATTATCCTAATCAAACTGGGCCTGAACAACCTTCTCTGTGGCCCTGATAGCAGCAGGCCCTCCAAGTTCCCTGGGGTACAATTTTCACATCAGGAGCCTGTGAATCAGGTCAAGATTAGTATCCAGAGGTATTTCCTGGGGCCCCACCTAACCCTGAGACATGGGACCCCTGAACTGAGCGTGAAGAGTTGAGCTCCACTCCCCACCCGTCTCCTGACTGGCAGCCCCAGCTCCACGAGGCCTGAGTTCTGGGCATGAGAGTCTCACAACTCAGCTCTGAGCTTCAGCTCTGTTTGTCTTCAGCCTGTTCTCTCGTAATAGGACTTTGCTGAGGGTCAGAAAGCTGAACCTCCACCCATAAGTGTGAGATCCCTGATGCCTATTGTCCCCTTGGCATAACTTCTCCCTCCACCATCTGGATCCAGTCTCACTCACACCACCCTGAAAAATCCAGCAGCGCTGCCAGGGCAGCTAACTCCCCAAGTACCAGTTCTCAGCACACGGAACCCTTGTGTGAACAAGCACCAGACAGATCCAGAGACGAAGGGGAAGAGGGTGGTAGTGTTAGGAAGTGTGCCAGCTCCCAGCTGCCACTGAAGGTCATTTGCCACAGATGTCGCCTCAGGTTTTTTCTTCCCAGTGGGCAAAACAACAGGAGAGCTCTCAAATGGCCTCCACCCAAGGAATAGGAAAATTCATGAAGAAAGGAGGCAGCGGGGTGGGGGGTTGGGGGAGACGGGGTGAGGAAAAAGCCCAGCAGGAAGGAAGTTCTCACTTCTAGCCTCCTCAGCGTTACTGATCAGAGGTCACCGTCACCCCAGCACCAAGAACTTAATAGCTCACTGACTCCCAGGGCCAGGTCTCCCTCTGGGAAGGGGAACCACATGAAAGGGCCAATCAGCCCCTCTTCTGCTGAGAATAATGAGCCAGGCCCCCAGTCTTTTGGGAGGGGCTATTTTCACTTCCCCAAAGTTCCTTCCTGGAAGACATTGAAAGGGTCAACAGCTTTCTAGTAGCTATTAGGCCTGGAGATAGAGATTAGAGGCATTGAAACCTATACCCTGCCTTCTGGGCCTTCAGGGAAACTTCCCCAATGGGGAGAACAAGTGACAATGACAACTTGACCAGAGCACAGCAGGTCAAACAGCAGGCACACTGAACAGGCTTCAGGGGACAGGGGAGCTTAAAGCTATGTCCCAGCCCCATGGTGGGGCCACAGGCCATGCTCCCTGGCAAGGGACTTGTGCAGTCAATGCAAGACCAACAACTTTAGAGCAGCTGCAATGCCTCAACAGAGGAGATTCCAGTTGAAGGACCCTAACGAGGAATGGGCAGGTTTCAGATTAAGATTTTTAAATAGGAGAGGGCACAGTACCGTCTGACCAGGTCTCCCCTCCCCTATCATCCCTCTCAACATCTCTCTGCCCTGGGGAGCATGGAGATAAACATGCTACCTCTTCAGTGACAGTTACACTATAGCAGGGGCCTTCTGGAAACTAGGAAACGACTCAGAAAAATCTCTACCAGAAAAATTCCTGGCTCATCAGTGGGAGGGATGCTCAGGGGCCGTGGGACATAGCAATTGGAGTGATGTCTCATCTCCTTCCTAAGAAGGAAGCTCACACTGTGAGCTAACAGCACATTGGTAGCTCCACCTCTGCCTGGGTTTGGTACAGTCTCAATGAAAGAGCCTTGCCTTTGGAATCAGAAAGTCCCCCTCCATTTGAATCTTACTCTGGTTCCCAATTCAAGGACCTCTGGCCAGGGACTTGACCTCTCTGTGTTTCTACTTTCTCAGCTGTGAACTGGAATGATGTGACCCCCACAAAGCAAAGGTGGGAGGACGAGCGCCCATCACGGAGCTGGCACACCATGGGCCCCCTGCCAGATTCTCGTCGGGCCCCCTGCCAGATTCTCCTCCTGCCCCCTGGATAAGCAGCACTGGCAAAGGAACAGAGTTATCACTGGGAATGAGAACACAATGGAATATATTCATCTTTCCAATTAGCTCGGGAGCCAGGGACGCGAGAGGGCCACTTTGGGGGAAGGATATTAACGGTTCCAGTCAACCAGAAGTCCCTCATCACCTTTAATTCTCCCAGAGGGAGCCTGTCCAGGTTGAGTTATCTTCTGTGGCAAGGAAAAGCAGCTCCGGCCCTTTTAACCTAACACGGATCATAGAGCAGAGAAAATATAACAGCCCCAAACCACTAAGCACTCTTCAAGTAGATTTTCCCAGCTCTGCCAAAGAAGCAAAATGACGCTGCACTTAAAAGAATGACGTGTGTTTTCTGGATCCCAAGAAAGGCCCACCTGCCCAGGGAGACGGGAGGGGCCTCAAGGAAGCTGGCTGGGTGTTGGCTCTCATAACCTCAGAGGCAGCCCTGGCCGGGGCAGCCCAGCCAGGAGGCAGCGGCTGAGTCAGGGGTTCTGGGGGATAGACGGCCGTACCATGAGGCACAACAGATCACGGGATACTCTATCTCTCTTCGTCATCTACCCCACTACTGTGTTGGTGGGTTATCGCAACATATGCATGAAAATTGCAAGTCTCATAATCTGCCCAGATGGTGGAGGCTCCCGAAATGTTCCTTCTCCAGAGGCAGCTGTTCCACCGCTGGGCCATCTGGCTCCCCTCGCTCTTCGCCCGCTCTGGGAAATGAACCACTTTCTACAGACAGTGTCCCAGATCTTAGAACTGTCTCTTGTGCTTAGCAGGTAATTAAGACTTCCAGCTGAGTCGTCCGCGCTGCTCCATGTGTGGTTTGTACACATGTCAGAGCGGGTGCTTCAAAGCTTCATCATGATAAATCCTGCGGACGAAGCAAGTCGGCTTTGTCTTCTTCTCTAGGGGAACATCTACCATCACAGAATCACAGGCACCCAGAGTCAGCTTACCATTTCTCTGTGTGGGGTGGGGAACGCCCTCAGCCCGCCCAGACACACCCTGGGATTCAGGCTGGAAGTAACCTTCAGAGGTTGTCCTGTCCACCCTTTGAGGAAGGTTTCAGCAAGGACTGCTGAGAATAGACAATTCTCATGAACGCATTTGATTGTAAAGCTATTAACAAAGATCTTTAAGATCAGGTGGTGCTTTAGGAAGAAATAACCTTCTAGGTGGTAAATAAAGAACACAGGTGGGCAGTCAGGCAGAGATGCTCCCAGTCACAGGCAGGCTGCACCCTCAGATCCTTCTCTGGGGTTCTGAATCATCTCCCTGGGATGCTGAGGGCTGACCCCAGGGCCCTGATGATGTAGATGTAAATATTCTACATTCACTCTCTAGGCTGAAGTCTATGCAGGTCCTAGAGCTAGCAGAGCTATGACCGAATGCTGCACCATTTACAAAGCTGAACCACACATATGCTGGCTCCACCCTATTTCTGAGACTTTGACTCTGAGCCCGATGATATTTATTTGCTATTCTTTCTGAGTTGCAAGCCTTTTTTTTTTTTTTTTTTTTTTTTAGGAAACCAGGGAGCATGCCTGTGGGTCCCACCTCCCAACCCTGTGCTTATACACCCTGGGCTTCTGCCCAGATCTGAAAACTGTCACTCCTTTTGTCTAGCAGGGAGGCTTTCTGCATTATCCCACAGTGCTGGGCAGTAGGAGTTACTCTTTCTAAGCATTCACTCTGTGATGGAACTCTCCCAAGCACTTTGCATGAATTGACTCACCTAATCTTCACAAGCCTAAAGGGATGTATTACCCCCATTACACAGATGAGGAAAGTGAGGCACAGAGAGGGTAGATGGAGGGATCCCCAAACTAGGCTTCCTTTCAGCAGGAAATGGGGCCTGAGCAGGACAGATGCTGGTTTAGAGGGAAGTGTGACCACACACTGAGAGTGACCACACACTCAGACAGGCAGGTGCACCTGACGTCCCATCAGCTAAACACTGCTCTGCCCACATCCAAGTACCAACAATATCAGACAGGAGCTTCCAAATGTGGCCTTGGGGAAGCTGAGCCATAATGATTAGGAGGATGGACTCAGCACCAGCTACCTGGTTTGACTTCCAGCTTTTTGCTTCATTACTGTGTGATCTTGGGCAAGTTACATAACTTCTCTGTGCTTTCTTTCCTCATTTATAACATGGGAATGTTAACAGTACCTACTTCTAGTGGTGTTATGCGGGTTAAATGAGTCAATACAGAAATGACACCTAGCACAGTTGGAGCTATATAAATGCTAGCTATAATGATGATAAAGGAGGGGGGAGAGGGAAGAGGGAGAAAATTATTTCTGCTTTCAGGTGGGTTGGGTGGGGGTAGCCAGGGGCTGGTGATTATGCAACCCCAGCACATTCTTAAGGACAAGGGTTGACTCTCTATTTTGTTGATGGAAAAAAGGAAGCTCTGAGAGGAGAGCGGGATGGTGCGTCAGTCATTCAATTAAAGGGCTAAATGGGCTGCAACCAGGCACCTGACCTGAGTGGGGTTTGGACACCACTGCACAGAGTCAAATCGTGAATGGAAGGTCCCCCAGGGAGCAGCGGCGCCCCTCTTTTAAACTGAGGTCCCTGTGGATTTCTCAGGCCATTCCTCTGCTCAGTGTCCTAGAAGCAGGGCTCCCTCCCTCACCTGCTGAGGGCCTGTGGGCCACACTTCCCTGAGTCTCAGTTTTGTGCCTTTAAAAGGGGAATTATTCCTGGACAGTCATCTTGAGGATAAAATGAAACACATGAAGGCCTGACACTAAAAACGTGAATCCCTCACTTACTTTTACTCCCTCTCTTTTAAAGCCTTGATGTCACTCTCTAGGATGTGTTCCAAAGGGACTGGATATGCCCCAAACAAGTGTCTCTCCCTGTGTGTGGTCATCACTAGCGCCCCCTCACCCTCTCCACCCTCTCCAAGCAGCTCAGTCTTCAGGAGAACCGCGAAGGCCTGGCCAAGTCCTACGGGGCTGCAGGTCAAGAAGGTCCTGCCCTTGGGAAGCTTAGGAACCTCTCATCTACATGAAACTTATCAAGATAATTCCAGGGAGGAATGTGTCCACCGTGTGGAAACAAACCAAAGTGTATTTCCAAACACCTCCGTGACTGTTTCTTGCGTCTTTTCTAATCACGTTGCCTCAAATGAGCTCTTGCCCCAATCCATGTGATTAAGAACTATAATCTCATGTTTCCATTTCAAACTATTCCACTGGTCTTGGGTCTCATGTTAATTTTGCCCCTTCACTTCAAAACAAGAAGAAAAAAAAAACTCTGCCCCACAGTCACCATCACTGGAACTCCTATTTCAGAGACATTCAAAGCTGACAGGTCTTCTGATATTACAGAAGCAGCAGCCAAGGTCCAGAGAGGTGGGATCCTGCACTCAGTCACAGCAAGATGACAGCTGAGTGGGTGGTAAATCCATCTGTAAAAGGCAGGTCAGGGTTCACAGCTGACAGCACCATGCTGACCTCAAGCCACAAGAAGGTGGCCCCTGCTAGAGGCATAATCTAAGTCCACTCGACCAGGTTCAGTCACCTCCCTCTAGGAGCCAGAGCCCCCACAGGAGAGACACTCAGACAACAAATGCTGCTTAGTGCCCCAGGACGTGGAGCCCCTTCAACCAAAACCAGCCCATCAGGCACCAGATGGCACTTGACTTTGGGGCTGGATACCTCAGCTAGATTCAAACATGGCAACCAACAGACTGTAGCCCCAAACCTGGATCTTGCTTCTGGGGTTTCCATACAGAAAGGCATGCTCTGATTACAAAAAGACAAGGGTGACCTCTCCCTCAAAGCCACAGTTTGTCCCAGGGCTTGCGCCAGCCCATGGCTCTAGTTTGCAGATAAAGCTGGGAGCACAAGAGAGAACAGGGAAGAGGAGGAGGGAAAGGGAGGCCAACAGAAGAGGGAAAGTAGGCCCTGTCCCCTGCCCCCACCCCCAGAATCAAATTGACTAGTAGTGCTTTATGTAAGTTCATTGTGCAAAAAAACAAGATTAAAAGAGACAGGCAGAACAAAGCATCAGTCTCCCTAATAAAGGCCCCTCCACTTAGTAAATTAGGAGCTCCTTCCACCTGACACACTCTTAAAGGGAAATCTTCAATTACCATGGCTGGCAGGGCAGAGCAATAAAAGACCTGTCCGGTGTATTCTCAGAGTCCCGAGCAGGCATTGAAACAGTTTTATGTAATAGAGATACTAATCAAGTCCATATAATTTTGAGAATCCTTTATGGAGGACGGAAGGGCGTTTGAGCCCTGCGGCTGTTTCAAAGAGATTTTCTGCAGCTTATGCATTTACCTTGCCAAAAGCTTAGCTGAGCAAACAAACAGCCTCCTCTAAATCACACTCGTGCCTGATTTACTATCAGGCCTCCACAGTCTGTTTGGTGGATGGAACCTTGTGGATAAACAGAGGCCAAGGTCTTGATCTCTCTGCCTGACCATCCAAATGGATGGACCCTGGCTTTAAGTTGGGATGCCCCTGGCTCTGAGATTTGAGACTCTCCTTCTCATCTGGCTCAGCCCAGGGTCAAGGAGCCATTCTTTGCCTTGGTGAGAGAGGAGTCCTCCCTGGCCACTGTCCTTGGTTCCAGGTCTGCCTTCTTCCAAGGGAATGAGATTGATGGTGTCATTTCTCTCCCTTTATACCCCGCCTGGAGCAAAATGCAATTGTGGCTCCCTCGGTGACTATTTGGCAACAACCACTGCTTAGAAAGGGGAAGGAAAGAGTGAAGCAGGAAAGGATGATGGGGAAGGTGACTCTCATGAGAACGAGGGAGAAGTGAACACACGAACTAAGTATGCAGCACGCAGATATGTACTCGGTCACTCTCCTGGGCAGACATGCATCACAGTCACACAGCAAGTATACACACAGAAGAACATCCGTGTGCCCCACAACACACAGGGGGAACTCTTGGCACTCATGTTACGAAGAACTTGTCATGTGCTTGGTTTGCACTCACTTATTGAACCCTCACAACAGCCAGTCCCCATGAGGACTTGCTACTGCATTTTATAGTTGAGCAGGTCAAGGCACAGAGAAGCTAAGTAATTTGCCACAGTCACACAGGCAGGGGGCAGCGGTCGGGTTCTAGGGTTGGGTTGGAAACACCCCCACACACAGATTCAAGATGAGAGTTATACACACATGCACAAGCCAGACCCTGCAGCTGGGATGCACTTCCCTGGAGAGCCAGACGTAGCACACCTCCAGGGCCAAATAAGACCCAGATGTACCAGTTCAAGCCAAGAGAGACTGGGGAGAATGTTAAAATATTAAAATACTTCTGTTCTGGTTTGGTAGTTGGTCACCTACCAGACCTGTCCCTTTCATGGACCCCCATCTACCCATAATCTAGAACTATTAACGCTGGTTCCCTCTAGAGACCTCCAGACCCTATTCCATTCTAATTCATTGGTAGGAGTGCCAGGCCTGTAACGAAATATTTTCATTTGCACCTCCAGGTAGAGACAAGGTGGGGACAGTAGAATGTGTGCCTGCAACAAGGTGAGAGGACCTGGGTCTTGGTCCTCAATGGAGTTTTGGCCAAATTTCACTCTCAGTGAGAGGTGTCCAACTCTCCCATCTAATACCCCACTTGATGGGCAGCTAATCAAGGTTCTTCAAAGACAAAAGTACTGAAGCAGCCACTGGAGGTAGAGGAAGGCAGAAGGCATCATTTTTACCCTCATGGAAGCCACTCAGCTTCCCTTAATCAAAAATCCAGCATTAGAGGAAACCTGGGGACTCGCATGTCCTTCATCTACAAAACGCTGATAATGGACACATTTTGAAACCTCTGTGCTACAAAGGCCAGGAGCCAGGAGGGAAGAAGGGATTCAAGAAACCAAGTGTCATTTCCTGAGGAATTTCACTGCCTTCCATGTCCTGAAAGCTCACCTCCAGCCCAGAGGGCTGGTCTTCTGGGTGCTGGGACACTGGGTTCAGTCCTCAAAGAGCCTCAGACCAGAGTCCCCAGGCTCCACACACATGTGACACAAGGTACAGACACCAGACTCTGGAGGGTCTCTAGGAACCAGAGAGCTCCAAGGGTTGAGGGTCGATGGGTGGGAGTAGGGATGAGGGACCAATCTGAGGCAGGCCACCCTCTACTCTGGGGTCTCAGGGTCCTCCCCACAGACCACTCCTGTGGGTATCCCTTAAAATCCCCCAGGAAAAGTGAATCCACATGTCCTTCTAGTCAGTAAGCTTCCCAAAGATGTCTCTGCTAGGCTCTATGGGTCCTGCAGCCTTGACCCTCAAGGTACTCACTGTCCAGGGACATGGAACAAACAAGGTGACAATCACAACCAGAATGAGAAGGGCTGAGATTACGACAGGGGGAAGGTTCCCAGAATGTGCAGCTTTACACTGTCTCTAAGAGCCATGAGGCAGAAACAGGAGAAAGCAGCACCAGGGTTCTAGAATCCCAGAGAAGCAGAGTAGAAAATTCAGGGACCAGATCGGGTGGAGAGAACCAGTTATCAGGCAATGGAACCTGAGGGAGGGAGACAGAGAATGTGTCTGACTGGAGGAGCCTGGGAGGAAAGTGTCAAAACTACGGGAAGGGGCAAGACAGAATTGGAACTGGTGGGATCTGATGACTCAGAACTTTCTGAGCCTGTGCTGTGTGCCTGGCATTTTGTAGCCACCGCAGACCATACAGCAAGAGGCTTGTAAAAGGACATGCCTGCTCATTCAGTGATTTGTTCATTCAATGGTTGAACATTTATTGGGATGTGTTGCTCTCCTAAGTACGCTATGCCAAGTCCTGTTCTAGGAGTGGAGGTGTCAGCTAGGGACAAATCAAAGTCCCTTGTCCCTTTTGAGTATATATTCTAGTTGAGAAGACAGAAAATAACTTGTGTGTGTGCGTGTGTGTGTGTGTGTGTGTGTGTGTGCACACACAGTGTCAAGTAGCGATAGTGGTTAGGAGAAAAAACAGATGAAGTGTCTTGAAAGATGTCATGGGGGGACTGCTGGTGCAGATAGGGAATTTAGGAAAGGCTCTCTGAAAATGTACCATTTGA